>JAJONZ010030624.1:0-12469 GCA_029582445.1 Solanum paucissectum
TAAAAAGAAAGCCGATATAATGAAAAAGCAAATAGAATTCTTAGGAATACAAATAGATAAAAATGGAATAAAAATGCAAACACATATAGTTCAAAAAATAATTAACTCAAATGAACAACTAGATACGAAAAAGAAATTACAATCATTTCTAGGACTAGTAAACCAAGTAAGAGAATACATACCAAAATTAGCAGAGAATTTAAAGCCATTAGAAAAACCCCATTGCTTGTCTTAGTAAGTGGTAGATTTAAAAACCCATGTGTCACGTCGGACCTTAATTTTTGAGTAACTATATGAGTAAATGATAGGTTCAAGTTTCATTATTAAAATCCACAGAGGAGATATGAAGGGTATGTACTTTAATTATATCACATGACAGAGTACTTGGCATTCCATGATTTTCTTTCTACCATGTTTTTCAGCTTTTGTATAAGCCAATAGTTGTTGATTACACTGAATGATGAAAATGAGACAGATAGAAAATGAATTTGGTTCATACGGAGATGACAAGGCCTACCTGCATCACTTAGTGAGGATAGCCCGCAGACACCTTGGAGATGATGTTATTTTGTAAGTCTATGTTATGCACTTGGTTGTTTCCTCTCTTCTTTTTTTTTTTTTTTGTGAGAAAGGTAAGATTATATTCATCAGCACCAACTTGGTGCTGCTATCAATAGTTACGATTACAGAAGGTTTTGTTTAACTTACTAGGAGTCAAAAAATGTTTCTGCATCCTCTACATAATTTCCTTGCACAAGAAATGAAAAGACAAAAATCAACTCATCTTTGGTTATTTCCTCTCTTTTGACTTAAACTTTCTCAGAAGTGTAATAAAGTTGCTTGGTGCTAGCCTTTCAATTTTTTTCTTTCCATGTGTGTGTATCGGCGTATACGCTACCCTCCGCAGACACCACTTGTGGGATCAACTGGGTATGTTGTTGTTGCATGTGTGTGTGTCTGATTTCTCCATGAATTTAATGTCACTTCTTCCCTGAACATGCTTGATACAGGAAATATCTTTTATGACTCGGTTTTTATATATTATACCTTACCTCTGTTTTTGTTCTGGAGTTTATTATATTGACTACCTGATGGTTAACAGATATACGACCGATGGAGGTTCAAGAGAAAATCTTAACAAAGGGACTATCCTTGGAGATGCTGTCTTTTCAGGTAGCAGTTAATAACAACCTGTAAAACTTACCAATTCGAACCAAGTAAAGGTGCTACCATTTCGATCAATGTGGTTTGTGCACGTGATAATATCTATTTGATAATTAAATTGATAAAAAGTAGGATATTTTGTCTGCCTTCACAATGTGTTATTTTTCTCTTTGGAAGTTTCTTGGTTGGTTTTCTGGCTCTGTTCTAATCACGGATTCTTAATTTTAGCTGTCGATTTTTCAACTGGAGATGATCCATGGCCCAACTTTAAGTTGCAGAAAGAGTTCAATGCACCAGGGAAATCACCACCGCTTTCAACGTTAGTGTCTTTTTGTTTGTTCCTTTTCTATCTCACATCAGATGCTACAGATGATGTTGATAAGTTTGGTATCTAGGGAGTTCTACACTGGTTGGCTCACGCACTGGGGAGAGCATATTGCAAATACTGATGCAACTGTTACAGCATCTTACTTAGAAAGGATCTTGTCAAAAAATGGATCAGCTGTGCTCTACGTGAGTTTCTAATTCTTCTTTTACCATAGTGACATACCATTTCCTGATACCAAGCCAATTTATACTTTTCCTCCTAGATGGCACATGGTGGAACAAATTTCGGGTTCTATAGTGGTGCAAATACTGGTGCAGATGAGACTGATTACAAGCCTGATCTTACATCCTATGATTATGTGAGGAAGTTTCCAATATTTTTCGGTTAAAGTTTGTTGCTCTATCATAATCAAAAACTGAAAACCATCTTGTTCAGGATGCACCTATCAAAGAATCTGGAGATATAGACAATCCAAAATATCAAGGTGTACTAATCTGAGTATATACGTGTACTCTTGCTTTAATTTATCATGAGAAAGTTTTTTCTTCGTCATCTTTTAACTTATTATGGGAACATTTCTCTGAAATTGTACCAATGGTTAAACCATTGGGTCATGGAGCAACCTGTATATAATATATTACCAGTTCCTACTTTACTGCTAATTGGCCATATGTGTTTTGAAGTTTTTGTTTTGTTTGTTTTCTGCTTGTCCCTTTCCATGGAATTGATTTTGCACTGGTGGATGACTGGAATTTTACTAGATGAGAGGATCAAAGGGGTGTAAGAGATTTTTACTTTTCAGTTTGGGACTCCTTTTTCTATTCTTCTTTCTTTCTTTTTTTTTTTCCTTAAAAGGAAGAAATACTTATATTTTCATGGACAAAACACTATCATAGGAAGTGAATGATGACTATCTTTTTTCTCTCGAATGATCAAATTATTTTATATCTCATCAACTGTTTCCTCTTAATAGCGTAACAACCAAGGGCCTAGACAATTTAAAAAGAAGTATTTCTTTGCATCCAGTGTAGGATAGGAGAAAGATGAAGAAACTGTCCGTGTTAGACTGTGAATTTGTAGGAGAAGTATGGCATATGTTCCTATTGTCATACACTGCAGCAGAGAACTACCAGGCATGCGTATGTCACTTATGAGAGGACTCATACAGTCTGAAGAAGAAATTTCTTAGAACATTGTTTAGAGCTAACAAGGAAAAAAAAGGATTTAGATGTTTGTTTAGAATATTTGGGTCCATTGGCACCCAAGGGTGTGGCCTAGTGGTCAATGAAGTGGGATGAAACCAATATATACTTGGGTTCAAATCCTAACATAGGCAAAAAGTGTTAAGTGATATCTTCCCATCCGCCTAAGCTACTTGTGTTGATAGGAGGAAACTAGTACCCAGTGGATTAGTCTTAGTGTGTGTAAACTGGTCCAAGAAGAGTTTTTGGGCTCATTGCAGCTTTAACTTTTGTTTTTTAAATTTGAAGTAGACACCAACTAAATATCCCTTATGCCTAGAAAACATCACTTTAATGCAATGCGATTTTTTAATGTAAAATAATTTGCTGATCTTCTATGAGATTATTTTTTCTATTTCCAACTTTTATTTAAAGAAAATTTTCTGTCAGCTACCTAATTATCTACCATTTATCAACTTTCAGCTCTTCGAAGGGTGATTGCTAAATATACTGCAGCACCTCTTCCTTCAGTTCCCTCCAATACTGAAAAGAAAGCATATGGACTTATTAAGTTGCAGAAGACTAAATCGTTGTTTAACATAGTTGATACCACATACTTTGATGGTGTCACTGAATCTGAAAACCCACTTGCAATGGAGTCTTTGGGCCAGGTATAAAACACTCCTGTCATTGGATGCATTATCCATAGTTCTGAGTTTGTTGAGTGCCTGTAAGATATCATCCACCTCTTTCAATGTTTTTGCTTGTTCAGATGTTTGGCTTCATGCTTTATGTTTCTGATTACAAAGCAAAAGCTAATGGAAGTTTGTTATTCATACCAAAGGTAAGTGGTTTTGTCATATCACTGGAAAGCCTTCTTTCATGTGTGTGTTTTCTTGAGCTGGGTTGAAATTTTCCATTTAATTAGTACTGGTAAATGGTTTTCACTTAAACAACTGTATTCTTTTCTACTTCGACTTTGGAGATTCACTGATGAGAATAGAGCTATCCCGTTGTCTCATTCATGCAGGTAGTGCCTGAGTTTCTTCTCCTTACTAAGAAGCTGTATCTTTGTGCTATAGAATAATATGTTCGATACACTTTGTGCATCGTGTAATATGACAGCCAGCTCATCATAGCCGATTGGTAGGGGTGGACTTAATGTTTGTGTTAACATCTTTGGGTTTGGGTCTGAACTTAAAAAAAAAATTCTTTCAGAAGGAAAGGAAATTTTTGTATGGATTTTATATTTATTTTTTCACTGTCTCAACTCTATAAAGGAATGACTCAATATAATTTTGCAGGTGCATGACAGGGCGCAAATATTCATTTCATGCCCTTCAGATATCTATGAAGAAAATCCGAAATATGTAGGCACTGTAGCTAGATGGTCAAATACTTCAATCAGGCTTCCTCAGACTCAATGTACTTCGGATAGCAGAATTTATATACTGGTAAATAGCACTCTCTGTTCTTCATTTCTAGCAAAGGTTTTGAGTTATGCTGCAATCCTTTCTAGAGATAGACTTTACTGTAAATTACAAAGATAGAATTTTTGTTGATTTTGATAAAATGTTAAGCAACTTCTTTCAGAAAAATAAAGCACAGATCCGCAACCAATGCTCTGCATATTTAGAGGATTGTAATGAAATAGGGTCAACTGGTTTACAATGGGTATACAATTAAAAGGATGTTAGAAAAAGTAGTTCTTATCAGTAAATTATCCAATCATCTGTAACACAATAATCTCTGTGTGCTCCAAATATAAAAACAAAACAATGACACAGTCCACAGGATCAGTAAGAATGTCGTTTGTATACATGCAAGAATTTCCTTTTCATACCAACCGGTGCTCTTCTGCTGTTATAATCCCATATTGTTGGAAAACTGTACCAGCATGCATATGCTGGAATATATGGAAGGAGAGAAATGGAAGAATTTTTGAAGATAGATCAAACTCCATACAAAAGAGCAAATGGAATTGTATTACCTTTCTATGTTTTTGGTGTAAAGAACAATGTATAGATAGTGGAATTCTTAGGAGTTTTGGAATTATTCCCTTCTTGTAATCACACTTTTCGAGGTGACTAGCACACCTCGAGAAGTATCACTGCCTGAAAATTCCTCATCCTATAGCACCTTTCTCGGTGAATGTTTTTCTTGAATCAATTTACCCCCCTAAACTCTTCGAAACTATCTTTGGCACGGCTCTCCTTTAAGTTTTCAGCAAAGTAGCTGACCGAAGAAAGTCCCTTCTTCATCTCTCCCTTCTCCTTCTTGGTGTCCTCAGCATGTTCCCTAATGTGTCCTATTTGTTTTGTCAGAAAAACATCAAGGAAAATGATCTATTTTCATAAAATTTTATTGTTTTGTTGGAAACTTTTAAGAGAAATAACTATGATGGATCCTATTCCCAGTAGTTTTTTTTTCCTTGATAATATTCTTTCGTCCCAATTTCCCTATTGATCTCCTTTCTCCTTCTTTTGTGCTTTCTCTACAGTTTCTGTTTTTCCTCATGTGTAGTGGTTGTGAAGCAAAAAAAAAAAAAATAGAAAAAAAAGGAGAGTGGATGAACAAAGAAATTCCACTAATCGTTGGTGGAAGGAGATTCCAGCCAGAGTGGGAGAGTTTGAGAAATATTGATAGAGAAAGAATAGGAGGGAAATCTCTTGAAAAAAATGAAAAGGGTAATCGGGGGCAGCATGGGTTAAAGAGAGGGGGAGGAAGAGCGGAGGGGAGACGAAACAATGAAAAGGAAAAAGGAAACAAGAGAAAGTAGAGAATGATGGATGTAGGATATGGGGAATGAGAAAATAGAGGGAAAATGGTCCATTGTGCTACTATAACTTGGAAAGATACCATTAACTATTCAAACCTATACATGTAAGTGAACTTCAATGAAAAGGAACAACTGCATAGTTTCTGTAACTGAGCCATTTCTCCAAAAAGGGAAAAGGAAAAAGGAAAATGAACAAACTGTATCATTTTCTAAAGCAATTGCCATATTCAGTAAAAAAATTCACATTTCAGTTTGCTACTAATGAATGATGACAGCAAATCTCATCTGATTATTTTGTCTGCTACTTTGTTATTCCCTTGTTTTACAGGTGGAAAATATGGGGCGTATAAATTATGGGCAATACATTTTTGACAAGAAGGTTAGTTCAGAATAATAGTTTGCATTTACTTCCATAGTCATCTGAGGTATTGGGGGCACAGTTTACCCATGAATTCTGGAAACTTTCTAAAACTTGTTCATTTGTATAAATAAACTATGAAGCAACTTGTCTCATTAATGATCCAATCATGGTAGAAAGACAAAATATAGATCTTAAAAGTCTTGGTGGATTTGAGATCATGGTTCTGCATGATCAAATATAAACATCACCCAGTTGTGCTACTTAAGAAAAACTTGAGTTATGTTAACTTTTGCATGAGTGAGTTATGAGAACACTTTCTTTGTGTTCTATATGTGAAGAAAATGGACTTTGGACTTAACACTGAAAGTCCATGAGGTGAGAATTATCCTCGACTTTATATAGAGGTTACAGCCCTTACCCCCCCTCAGCCAGTGGAATCCCCCTTACTCCCAGGGTGAACATTTGTAGCGTGTACAACATTAACATAGACCATGAATAAGTGAAGTACAAACTGTTTCAATATCCCAACTGTAACAAAATCTATGTTGTTCAGATATGGATGTGAGAACCCGACACAGGTGCTGATCTCAAAGTTGGATTTGTCATAACCTAAATCTTAAGATTTGGGGATATGGATAGGGCCATGAGTATGAGTGTTAAGACGTATATCACTGCGTATATAAACATATGTTTTTGGAAATTAATTGACATTATTAAATTAAAGCTCGTATAAATTCTTTGTGATCTTTTATTCATAAATTATCTCGTATAATTCCAAGTATTTATAGTGTAATATTTGGTGTGTGTGTATTTAACTCAACTCAAATACCCAATAAGCAAAACTTGTTGAAGAGATCTTGGGCGTAGGTGTAATCAAAGAACCTAATGTAGGTTGACCAAATCCATTGGAGATGCCCACACTCACATCTAAATAATTTTTTACAAGAATAATGTAACTTTTGCATTTCCACTATAGGTACTGTTATTCTACTTCAGCTGTTCAGCACATCTTCCTTTCATTTTTTTAGTTTTGGCAAGTTGCTTTGCCTTTCTATTTTTTCCCGCTTCTCTTTTCTGACTTCTTCCTCATAATCACAAAGGTATAAAATTTTGAACTTGATTTGCAGGGTATACTCTCTCCTGTTTATTTAGATGGTAAACCGTTGCAGAAGTGGAAAATGTTGCCGATTCCTTTTCACAACCTAAATGAGGATCAAAAGAATAATTCTGTTATTTCAGATGCATACACCAACCTTAGAAAATCTGTGCAGATAAAACTGAAAAACAAAAGAAGTAAGTATAGTTTTGTGTGCAAGTTCTCATACAGTTGAAGATTCAGCACAGTGCAAGAGAGTGGTGGATAGTGACAATATTCATTCTTTTGCAGATTATGATCCAGCGCCAGCTTTCTACACTGGTCATCTTACAGTTGATGAAGTAAAAGACACTTTTTTGTCTTTTCGTGGCTGGAGTAAAGGGGTTGCATTTATCAATGGATTTAATTTAGGAAGGTTTTGGCCGGTAATTTTTATTTTTTTTTAGTTTCATAAATATTTCTTTTAGTGGTCAGATAATAAAATCCTGAAATTAATTCATTTTTCAAAATGGAATTTTCTGTTTGTCTCTATTGCAGTCCTTTGGACCCCAGTGCAACCTTTATGTTCCTGCTCCGATCCTGCAAGAAGGAAAGAATCTCATGGTATGTCATTAAGAATTACTGGAATTCATCTTGCTTTTCTTCTCTCTATCTCGGATTAAAGGTGACATGGGAATAAGATGGCAAAAAAAAAGTAAATTCCTGGATCTTTTTTTTTTCGAGAATCAATTGAATTTCCAAATTGAACCTGCTTTATTGTCCCACATTAATATTTTAGTCTAGGTGGACTAATTTTTTCAGGCTCCTCTAATATGTAGATGTTGTAAGATGAATAAACCTCCAAAAGTTCTCATGCAATTACATTTCTTGTCTTACATCTAGGTTATTCTCGAATTAGAGGCTCCAAATGCTGAGTTGTTTGTGACCTCAGTTGACCATCCAGATTTCACATGTGGTTCTTCTGCAAATTCACGAGTGCATCAAATCTGACATCATCATGACTTAGCCAAACCTGGAATGTTTGATTATCTTCATCTTATTAGCTGAATACTGTGTCCATGCATTGTTCCTAAACAACACGAGGTCCGAGGATGTGTACTGAAAACAATGGAAAGGTGCAGCACCTATTTTGGAGCAAACATCTTTGGGCGTCGACTGTTATATGTGAGTAGTTTGTACTCTTTAACTTCACACTCGGTAATATTATTAATAGTAAATTCCTTGAGATGATGTTGAAGAGATCATAGAATCCTGTGGAGAAACATAAAACTTTCTCCTCCTGAAATGTTGGTAGAGATGTTGAAGAGCTCAATTAGTTGAGATGATGTTGAATATTCACTAGCTTGAGTTAACATATTGATATGTATTTACTAGTAAATTCCTTGGAGATGATGTGTAAGTGCACATAGTATCCCGTAGAGAACCGTAAAACTTTCTCCTCCCTAAATGATGTTGAAGTGCACAATGAGTTGAGATGATGTTGAATATTCAGAAGTTTGAATTAACATATTGATTGTATTTATTCACTGTTACATATTTGATCGAAGCAGTTTGAGTTCTTCATCTTTAAGAAATTACTTGTTCTATTTTGTTAATCACCTTTGCTTTATTTAAAATTGTTTGATGAATGACTCTTGACATACATGTTGAAAAGGTGGTTAAAGTTTTCAACCTTGAGTTATAGAACCAGTAAAACCACAAATATTCTTTATTTGTAAACCAGATCTACATTCCCAGGACAAAAAGCTTCAACAATTTCCTACATTCATTTGTACAGAGTAGAGCCAGGACTCAACTGCGTAACCTACTTGATCAATTAGAGAAACCATCCAATTAGTAACCCCACTAACCTATAACTTAAATATACATTATATTGAGTGAAAAAAAAGATCACAAGCTCTACACCATTCTTCGTAGAGAGCATCATTTTGATGACTGTTGAGAAGCTGTTTTCGCTTCTTTCCTGGATCCTGTAATGGCAGTTGCTGCAGCACTCATAGCAGCAGTAGCTACGCCTACTTTTACACCTCCAACAGCTTTAACAGCACTACTGATTTTGGAAAATACAGCAATTCCTCCAACAAAGATAGCCCTTAAGGCAACTGCTCGCTTTATCTTCATAGTAATTTCTCTTCCTATAATAACATAGAAAGACTAGTAAAGCTCATCATCATAAACAAAACAATGCTATTGTTAAAGTAGCAAATTAATTCGAAAATATTTTGCACAGGTTATTCGACAAAGAAACATCATGGATTGAACTACAAAGAAGGAAGCAGCTATGGGTGTATTAGATTGGATGCACGTATGTATAGCAAATTCCATACAAAGACTTCAAACGACCACCTAGCAAATTCCATGGGATTGATTTACAATCTGAAAATGAACGTGAATAACAGTATTGCAAAAATACACTAAATACTCATGATCATTTTCTTGAGAATACAGAATTGTATGTATATATTTTGGTTGATCATAGATCATAAAGATACGTAGTTTTGACCTTTATGTAATTAAAGAAGTTAAGAAATCCAAACCTAAGCCTTCAATAATGAAAGAATCTCCAATTCCGATCTTTCAAAGATTAATTACACTTCCTAGCTTTTTTTCTTCAACCAAAAAAGTTACTTAGTAATATATTATATTATATACATATATAAGTATGATTATGGGGTGATTATGAGTTAATTGTACGTATGGTAAGGGTTATTTTTTATTTTTTTTATTTGAGAGCAAAACCACTAGTGTAGAACGTCTTACAAACAACCTCTCTCAATGCCTCTCTTCCCCTTGTGGCTCTCCTCACTCTACATTTTCAACCTTTCTCCAAATAAATAAATAAATGTTAAAGAGTATCATATTTAAATATTAAAAAAAAAAAATTCCTTAGGCACACTTCCATTAATTGACTCAATTATCGAAAAGCACCAATTATCGTGAATTCTTCTCAAACTATATATCGATTAAGAAATCTATAAATGTACCACCTAGTAGTAAAGATTCGATTGTTTACACTAATAACATCAAACTATTAAGTGTATTTGTTTTTTTTAATAAGATTTAATACAATTGCCTCCACAACAAGTACGTATTTTTCTTCATACCAAAATTTTACAAGTGAAAAATAGAGATTTGTTATTGTTTCTTGAGCGTATGGTATTCGATGAATATTTTTTGTAACTCGTCAAGAGAGGTTATGACTATTTAGTAACAATTTAATTTTAATTGACTCATTTTATTCTTAATTAAATGGTTTATAGTCACATAAATATCTATAACTTATTTTAGACTATAAGTCTCAAAAAACTTTCTTTATTTTTTGTTACTTAAATTTCATATCAAGTCAAACTAAATCACATAAAAATTGAAATGAAGTTAGTATAAAAAAAGGAAATTAAGTTTTATCTTAAAGTGTTTTTTTAACTCAACAAAAAGAATTTAGCCCTTGGCTCCAGAGGCGTATTCAGGATTTCGGGATGATGGGTGCACTATTATGAAAATGTGGATCTAATCAGTTTAAGATTTAAGTTGTTATCATTGAAAACAGTTAAAATTTTAAAATCATAGGTCCAAAATCGAAATGCTTAATTAATTAAAACGCCAAAAGTGCTATCAATAGCCACTTAGAGAGGTGTTACCCAATTTTAGAAAGAAAAACAAAACAAGATAGAGATAAAATTCAAATTTCTAACCTCACTAAGAGGTGCACCCAATCATTGTCACATTACATGATACTTCGAGTGTGGGTTCACACATCTATATTTAACGAAAAATTATAAATACAACACTATTATATATGATTTCAGGATGGAAGCATGGGTTCACGTGAACCCGATGACCCCCTCCTGCATACGCCTCTGCTTGGCTCATCAACGGTCATAAGTCCGTTCTAATAATATTTTCACCCAAGTTTATCGCGGCGTCAAGTCTATACATCACATTTACCATGTCTATTTATTAATGAAAGAAAAAATTAGTTGAGAACTTGATATATAGTAACCAGTTAGTATGTCGAGTTCTTGAAGTCAAATGTAAGAAGCAAAAAACAAAATTACAAGGGTTCACAACAATAATCAAGAGATATCTTATCCAACGAATGGTGACATACGCATTTGTCTAACCGCAGACACAGCTTTAGAAGATTGTTGACATGACATGTAACATCTCGCAATTTGAAATAACTACGAAGAAGCTAATAATTGGAAATAGTCATTTTTGGAAAGAATGAAAATCTGGAAATTTGTTTTAAGTTAGGAAAAGTTGAGTTCTGGTCAACTTCAAACGGCCATAACTCCTAGCTCAGAATGAGTTAGGTGTCCTTCCAGACATGGTTGGAAATCTCTTGGAATGATCTTTCCAACGCCGCCAAGTTTGCGCGATTCCGAGTTCGTATGAGTAAGTTATTCCCTTTGGAAGTTTGGCTGTTGGATTAAGGAAAGTCTAATCCGGATTTTGGAAGGGTAATTTAGTCTTTTCTTTACCTAATTATTCTAATTCATTTTTAGGAGTTTTATTGGGGTAAAGTCAGATTTTAGTCAGTTTTAGAAAAGTGAATTTCAGCTAGGGCTTGGAGAAAAGAGGAGAAAGGAGAAGAGGAAGCAAGATTCGTCAAGATCGTCGAGTTTAGCTTGTGGATTTCGTCGGGGGTGATCCCTACAAGGTATGTGAGATCACATAGCGTTGGGTTAGTTCACCCACGCGCCAACAATGATTCAATTCAGCGAATTTAAGTCTTTGAAAGTTTAGAAATTGAGTTCTTGATGAACATTGTTGAAAGTTTCGTTGAATTCTTGTGAGTTGTGTTGTTGAAGTTTCTTGATGATTTGATTCATGTTTCCGGGTGAAATCTTGAGTTGAATCTATTGTGTATTGAGGGTATAAGTGATTCGAAGTGTTTGGGGTAAGAACCAAGTGAAATTAGAGGGTTTAGAGTTGAAAAATGAAGAAGAAAGTTCGGAGTTTTCTGGGGAGAGGGCTGGGGCACCGCGCCTCCTAGAGCACCACAAAAGTTCCTCTGAACTATGGGCTCTGGCGCGCCGCGCCAGCCAGAGCGCCACATCAAGCTCTCTGAACTTTGAGGGTTGGCGCCCCGCGTCTCTCAGAGCACCAAGGACGCCATTTCTTCCCCACCTTTTTGTACTTGTTCCTTAGCAATGTACCTATGTTTTCTAGTTGATTTCAACACTCTAAGGTACATCTAAACATCATGAAATCATCCATAAACATGAGATCATGAACCTTGAGTCCATAATCCAATTCAAGAAAAGTTAAGATCAAAGTCAAGAGAAGTTAAGAGTCAAGTCTAGAAGTTAAGAAGCAAGTCAAAACAAAGTTTATAAAGTTTTCAAAAGTCTTTAACAAACGTTTTAACTTTGTTTTAAGACTTAAGTTTCAAGTTAAACAAAGAGTAAAGAGTGAGTTCATTTCTCAAAAATCTATAAGGGAACTAAGTATTCCCAAAGAGTTTATAAATGTTTTCACATTTGAGCAAGAAAAGGGAACATCGATTCCAAGAGAGCTTTTAAGCTAAGTTTTGAGTAATTATCTCAAACCAAAGAAA
>JAJONZ010030625.1:0-14107 GCA_029582445.1 Solanum paucissectum
GCTCGTGGTCAAGACCCACTTTTCCATGGCCAAGGAAGCTTCACGAACCCCTTTACGAGCCGTGGAGTGGACTACGATCCGTGGTCCCACTCGTGAAGGTAGGGCAGTGTGCTCCTAGCTAGGGGCAGCCTTGGTATTTGGCTCTGGCTTGGCCCCTTTGCCTTGGCACTTGCCCCTTGGCCTTGACTCAAATAAACTCCCTTTCAACTCTAGAAGGTCTTCGAATCTTCACAGAGTCATTTTATGATTTTTAACCTTACGTTTAGGTTCTAGTTTAACCTACCATTTTTCGGAGTGTTATATTATCTCCCCCTTGGGAACATTTGTCCTCGAATGACAATTTAGACACCTTACATAAATAAAGTCTCAAGACTAGCAGCCCATCATGCATGCAACATATAAACAATGCGCAATTCAAAGGAGGATACATCAATTCCATCTCAAGACATAACCAATGCAATCACAAGGAAGTAGGAAACTACATCTACAACCCATTATCCACTAAATTCATCATTTCATATAAACATGGGAGGAATTACCTTCTCCAACTCTAAGTAAGCTCAACACAACATTAGGGAGCCAATATGCCATTTCATCACAAGCATACTAAGCATGTTCATCAAATCATCTCATGAAGTCACATATGCGATCATCATACAAAAATGAAAATCAACATGAGAAACATATAATTCATGAAAGCTCAATTTACACCAAACATGAATTTCATCAAGAACTTGCATAACATAAGGAATTCATGGAAACATTCATACAACATACATGACTCCTAAACACCAAAACTCAAATGGAACTACTTACCTCAAGCTTGAATAGGAGTAGAAGGGAAAAGATGAGGATAGCGGGACATCATATAGGCCTCGGCCTCCCATGTAACACACTCAAATAAGTGATTCCTCCATAAAACCTTTACGAAAGCTACTTCCTTTTTTCTCAACCTCTTAACTTGCCGGTCTAATATCTCTACCGAAACCTCTTCATACGAAAGATTCTCATCAACTCCCAAACCCTCTAAAGGAACGATGGATACCGGATCACCAATGCACTTCTTAAGCATGGAAACATGAAACACTGGGTGAACCGGAGCTAACTCATTTGGTAAGTCTAACTCATATGCAGCTTTGCTAACATGTTTCAAGATTTGGTATGGGCCCACATACCGGGGACTAAGCTTCCCCTTTCTACCAAAACTCATCACACATTTCATAGGTGAGATTTTCAAGTAGACCCAATCACCAATCTCAAATTCTAGATCCCTCCTAACATCGACATAAGACTTTTGCCGACTTTGGGCCGTCTTCAACCTCACTCTAATGAGTCAAACTTTTTCAATGACCTCATAAACTAGTTCGGGACCAATTAGAGCAAATTCACCTACTTCAAACCACCCAACCGGAGATCTACACCTCCTACCATAAAGTGCTTCAAACGAAGCCATGGAAATGCTTGAGTGGTAACTATTGTTGTAGGCAAACTCTATCAATGGGAGATGGTCATCCCAATTACCCTTGAAATCTATCACACATGCCCTCAACATGTCCTCTAAGGTTTGAATGGTGCGTTTCGCTTGACCATCCATTTGAGGGTGGAAATCGGTACTAAGCTTAACATTGGTACCAAGCCCTTTTTGGAATGCCTTCCAAAAATGTGAAGTAAATTGAGTACCCCGATCTGAAATAATAGACAAAGGAACCCGATGCAACTTCACTATTTCCTTGATGTATAATTTGGCATAGTCTTCCGCCGAATAAGAAACCTTGATGGGAATAAAGTGGGCTGATTTTGTCATCCTATCAACAATGACAATCATGTTGCCTTCAAGTACGAGGCAAACCCACAATAAAGTCCATATTCACATCCTCCCACTTCCAAGTGGGAATATCTATATATTGGGACATACCTCCCGGTTTTAGGTGTTCGGCCTTAACTTGTTGAAAATTCGGACATTTGGCCATAAAATTCGCTATATCCTTCTTCATACCATTCCACCAATAAACTTCTCGTAGATCACGATACATCTTGGTGGCTCCCGGATGAATAGAATACTGCGAACCATAATCCTCCTCTAAAATTTGTTCTCTTAAGCCATCAACATCCGTAGCACATAATCTACCTTGGTACCTAAGCACCCCATCTCCTCCTTGGGAGAAAGCCTCAACGGACTTGTTGAGTACCGATTCTTTCAACTCCATTAGTACGGGATCAAGGCCTTGTTTAGACTTCACATCAACTACAAAGGATGACTCAGAACCACGATGGACCATGACACCACCCTTGGGGGAATCCACTAGTTGGACACCTAACCGGGCCAACCTATGAACATCACGAACTAACTCCTTCTTCTCATCTTCTACATGAGCCACACTACCCATGGACAATCGACTTAGGGCATCCACAACTACATTAGCTTTTTCGGTGTGGTAAAGGACATTTATTTCATAATCCTTCAAAAGTTCTAACCACCTTCTTTGTCGGAGATTCAACTGTTTTTGGCTAAACACATATTGAAGACTCTTGTGATCGGTGAAAATATCTACATGGACCCCATATAAGTAATGTCTCCATATTTTCAAAGCAAACACTATCACCGCTAATTCAAGATCATGGGTCGGATAATTCTTCTCATGAATCTTAGGTTTTCTCGAAGCATAGGCAATCACCTTACCATGTTGTATAAGTACACATCCTAGCCCCACTCTCGAGGCGTCATAATATACCACAAACCCATCGGTACCCTCCGGTAAGGTTAACACCGGAGCGAAAGTAAGCATATCTTTCAACTCTTGGAATCTTTTCTCACAAGCCTCCGAATACATAAATTTAGCTTTCTTTTGAGTCAAGGCCGTCAATGGAGAAGCAATGGAGGAAAAACCCTCAACAAACCTCTTATAATAACCGGCCAAACCCAAAAAGCTTCTAGTATCGGTAGGACATAAAGGTCTAGGCCAACTCTTGACCACATCCGTCTTCTTAGGATCTACCTCAATACCCATGCTCGATACAATATGACCAAGGAAGGCAACCGACCTTAGCCAAAATTCACATTTACTAAACTTAGCATATAATTGGTGGTCTTTAAGGACTTGCACTACTATCCTCAAATGTTTCATATGATCATCCTCACTCCTTGGATAGATCAAAATATCATTGATAAAAACGATCACAAACGAATCAAGTTATTGCCTAAACACCCTATTCATTAGGTCCATGAATGCCATCGGGGCGTTAGTTAGACCAAATGACATGACTAGGAATTCATAGTGACCATATCTTGTTTTGAAGGCCGTCTTGGGAATGTCAACCCCTCTCATCCTTAGTTGGTGATAGCCCGAACGTAGGTCAATCTTTAAAAAGTAACTCGCCCCTTGGAGTTGGTCAAACAAATCGTCAATTCTAGGAAGAGGGTATTTATTCTTTATAGTCACCTTGTTTAATTGGCGGTAGTCAATAAACATTCTAAGGGACCCATCCTGTTTTTTCACGAATAATACCGAGGCACCCCATGGAGAGATGCTTGGTGGAATAAAGCCTTTGTCTAACAAATCCTTGAGTTGCTCCTTCAATTCTTTCCATTCGGTCAGAGTCATTCTATAGGGAGGAATGGATATAGGTTGAGTATCCGACAAGAGATCAATGCCAAAGTCTATTTTCCGTTCGGGAGGAATGCCGGGCAAGTCATCGAGAAAGACTTCCAGAAATTCACTCACCACGGGGACCGACTCCAAAGAAGGAGTCTCGGACTCAACATCCATTACCCTAACAATGTGATAAATGCACCCCTTAGAGATCATTTTCCTAGATTCTAGAGAAGAAACAAATTGACCTCTAGGGATAGAATTTCCCTGTTCCACTCTAAAATGGACTCATTTGAAAATTGAAACTTTACTACCCGAGTCCTACAATCAATAGAGGCATAACATGCATGCAACCAATCCATACCCAAAATTACATCAAGCATACCTCACTCTACCAAGTCCACCAAGGTAACTTTATGGGACAAATAAATAGGAAAACATCTATATACTCTTTTTGCCACTACCGAGTCACCAACCGGGGTAGACACCGAAAAAGGTTCTTTTAATACATCAGGGAGTGTTTCAAATTTCATAGCCACAAAAGGTGTAATAAATGATAAAGTGGAACCGGGGTCTAACAATGCATAAACATCAATGTAAAAGACTTGAAACATACCCGTTACCACGTTCGGGGAACTCTCTTGGTCACCTCGGGATTGGAAGCATAAAAGTGATTCTTCTTGGAAGCATCGGAATTTGAGCCACTAGAAGGGACTTTCTTTCCCTCTCTCCCTTGAACTTTAATCATGGGACAATATCTTACCATATGACCACTCTTCCCACAATGCAAACAACCATTCGTGCCAACAAGGCACTTCCCCTCATGTTTCTTGACACATTTGGCACAAGTAGGCCTTGTCATAGAAGATCTACCACTATTGCCTCCTTGAGGCTTAGGGTTAGGCACCCTATCTTTGTTGACCCTTGGAGAATTAGAGGAGCCTTGGTTGGAGAACCTTCTCTTCAACCTTGGTTTACTTTGACCCTCAAACTTACCCTTGGAAGAATTTCCATCATCGGTCCTTGCCTTATTCACCTCCCTATTCACTTGCTTGAGCTTTTGTTCCTCAATTTGTTCGGCATGAACCATAAAACGTGAAATATTCATACTTGGAATGAGCATTGTCAAACGACATTCATTGACTACCAAGTTGGATATCCCCATAACAAATTTGTTCATCTTAGCCCTAGAGTCCGCCACCAAGGTTGGAGCATATTTAGACAATTGGGTAAACTTAAGGCCATATTCCTTCACACTCAAACCTCCTTGGTGAAGGTTGATGAATTCTTGCATCTTTCGTTCCCTCAACTCTAGGGGAAAGAACTATCAAGGAAGCCCGACTTGAATAATTCCCAATCTACCGAGCCCGCTCCTACATGTCTCTCACCTTTCCATTGCTCATACCATACTTGAGCCACATCCTTCAATCTATAGGTCGCTAGTTCCTCCTTCTCTTATGGAGACACTCTCATAGAGCATCAAGAACCTTAAAGATCTCATCAATAAACCCTTATAGGTCTTCCTCCACTTTGGAGACAAAGAACATGGAGGGATTCATTCTTGTGAAATGCCTTATCCTTGAAGTGGTTGTACTTACAGTGGGGTTCACATGAGTTCTAGCATCCCTATTGACTTGATCCATTACGGTTTGGGTCAATACTTGGAGAGTTGTCCTTATTTCCACATTTTTCATGGCCCCCGCATAAATAGGAATTTGAGGAACTTGAGCATCTTGAGGACCTTGGGGTCGTTGGGGAGGAACTCTCTCATTCACATTCTCCTCTTCCATTCTTCTTGTGGTCTCCCTTCTTTTATTCATATCCTATAACACAAGAGAAGGGTTAGGGAAATGACTTTATAGAGTTAAAACTCTAAGGCACGACTAAAGAGTAATGAAAAAAGTGAGATTTCCTAAGTATCTTATAGCCTCTCATTCATAAGTGTGGCGCGCTTCACACTCATGAACAAAACTCTACTAGACGTGGTTCATTCTTGTTCATGAGACATCATCCTAGAATCATTCTAAACCTTGTGCTCTGATTAACAAGTTTGTCACTACCCAGGGTTACCCCCTAGGAGCAACACAACGTACTTGACCCCGAAGGGGTCTCATACAAGACCTTAGCATAATCATAAACATAAAGTCATAAAAATAATGCAGAATTAAAACTTTTTACAATAGAAGTCTTTCTCATAAAAGCAATATAATAGTCTAGACCTTTGTCTCAATCACCATCTAAAACAAGCGAATACAATAGAGAGTCAATAAGGGCCACACCCTTTTATACAACATAGTCTCAAAATTAGAAAATACAAAGAAACTAGTAACGAATAATGTCTTGTCCTCGGACCATGAGGACTCACCAAGCTTAGGGAATAGTCAACCCAAGCTTCTCTTGAAGGAAGAAGTACGTCTCAACGATCGAAACCTACACTTATTAAAAATGTAGAAATATGGGTTAGCACATAAGTACTAAGTATGGAAGCCATGCATAAAAATCCTTAAAACATCCATAAAAGGGACATTTAGTTGAAATCATGCATTTATCAAGTTTAAAAGCCATTATGCACATTTATGAAAGAACATAAGTCGAACCATATCACAAGCAACCCCAAACTTATAATAGTGCAATGCAAAGGCAAGATACCATAACCCTACCATATGCCAAGTACCACTTTTAGGTCACCAACATCATGCATATCATACCTTAACCTTATTCATAGACAATACTCATTTACAAGGAAACATTCACATTCATAACTTGTAACAAGTAAAGTCGACCTTAACATTCATACATGTCATACATACATAATTCATGAGTCTTCATAGCATAGGAGAAACCACCCCACAACCCCTTTCTAAGTCTACTTGTGCAATGTACAAGTGGAGTCCCGTACCCCCACTCACACTAAGTAAAACTCAATAAGAAGTCATAAGTATAGTTCATATTCATGTTCATGGTTCATATTCTTGTTCATGTTCATATTCATGACATATAGGGAAATTTAGCCTTAACCGTCATAGACCATGTGAGCTACATGGAATCCGGTGTCATGACCCCGCACTGAAAAGAGGTGTCCTACTTGCCTAAGGTAGGACTGGCATGTATATCATTTAGGTGGATCCACTAGCTAAAGACCTATGTGGGCACATAGTTATGGGAAAAGGATATTCCTACTAGAAACCCGGACTTTCTAATGTAAAAGGTTTCCATCTCATGAGATAACTTGTATTGGGAAGCCGGACATTCTAACGTAAAAACTTCCATCTCATTTTCATATCCACTCTGTGCTAAGAATAATTCCCTTTAAAGTCATATTAAGTCTTTACTTAAATTCATGTTCATGAAAGAATGCATTAGGCACTCAAGTCAACATGGTATCATAATAGCTCATAGATTCATTAAGTGAGAATGTCCTTTCAACTTTAGAATCATCAATACGTGAGTAAACCTTTTCACATCATAGCCATACTGTGTTCGTGAGAATAGCCTTCCATTCAACACAACAATACTAACATAGTCATAAACATATCATACATAGTCATGTGTAAGGGTAGGGGGGAAATAATCTTACAACCATATCACAATTACACAACAATCATAAGATCTTCACTTTCTAAGTGAATCATAAGCTTATTCATAAATACATGCCCTTCAAGGGTCATGAATCATAATCAACCCAATCATATATAACTACTACATAATATACGAGGAATTTCATGATTCAATAGCTTAATCAACATAAGCATATTCAATTGACATACTTATAATATCAACCAACCCACATCATCAATTCATGATTTATCAATATGGGGAAAACATGTGTCTATGGGGAATTTTCGTCATAAAACATCAATACTCCATTAATTCAACCATAATTCATCATAACCAACCATAATCAACCATAAATAAACAACTGAAAATGTTTTGGAAGGACACCCATGCCATAGATTGAAAATCCTGGAGGAAGAACCTTTGAAGTTCGTACCTTGATTAGAAATCCCCAAGAAATTTGAGGAAGAACCTTTGAAGTCCACAACCCTAGCTCCAATGGCTCCTTTCTTCTTCCTTGAGTTTAGAGACAGAAATATTGAGAGAGGAGTGAGTTTTTTTTTATTTCAATTGGGTGTTTTAGTATAATGACTTGTGTTGGGTGTATTTGAACTTAAAATGACTTATATAGTACCCCTTAAAATACCCAAAACAACCTCATTTAAGTTGGGCTTAAAAAGGAATTGACTTAATTGACCCTCACTTAAGGAATCCCATCCAGGCTCACGAGCCCCTTCACGAGTCGTGGTGAAGACCACGACCCGTGGTCCTCCTCGTGAAGGTGGGACAGTGGCTTGGCACTTGGTGCCTTAGGCTCACAAGCCCAAGTCGTTACCACGAGGGGCTCCACGAGTCGTGGTCCTCTCGTGGTCCTTGAGACAGTGAGTTTGCCACTTGGGGCCCTTAGCCATTTTGCCCAAGTCTTCTTCACGAAAGGCTCCACGAGCCGTGGTCCCTCTCGTGAAGTTGACGCAGTAACTAGGACAAAGGGTGGCCACTTTTCCATGGCCAAGGAAGCTTCACGAGCCGTGGAGTGGACCACGATCTGTGGTCCCACTCGTGAAGGTGGGGCAGTGTGCTCCTAGCTAGGGGCAGCCTTGGCTTGGCTCCTTTGCCTTGGCACTTGCCCCTTGGCCTTGACTTAAATAAACTTCCTTTTAACTCTAGAAGGTCTTCTAATCTTCACAGAGTCATTTTATGATTTTTAACCTTACGTTTAGGCTCTAGTTTAACCTACCATTTTCCGGAGTGTTATAGTTACAATGCTCCTTAACACATGAGCTTAAACTACAAGTTACAACGCTCCTTAACGCATGAGGTTAAAATGCAAGTTACAATGCTCCTCATCGTATGAGCCTAAACTGCAAGTTATAAAGCTCCTAGACACCTGAGCCTAAACTATATATCAGAAAGCTCTTCAAATTTGAGTTAAATCTTCAAGTTGAAATGCTCCTTGAAGCATGAGCTTAAACTGCATGTCACAAAGCTCTTCAAATTTGAGTTAAATATTCAAGTTGAAATGCTCCTTGAAACACGAGCTTAAATTGTATGTCACTTAAATATTCAAGTTTGATTTAAATCTTCAAGTTGAAATGCTCCTTGAAACACGAGCTTAAATTGTATGTTACAAAGCTCTTCAAATTTGAGTTAAATCTTTAAGTTGAAATGCTCCTTAAAATACTAGCTTAAACTGTATGTCACAAAACTCTTCAAATTAGAGTTAAATATTCAAGTTGAAATGCTCCTTAAGGTACGAGCCTAAACTGCATGTCACTCTTGGCCCGCAATTGTATAAATTGTGTACGACACACCAAAAAAAAACACTCTTCCAAAACTACGTTGTGACTTGATCCTCTTCACTGAGGTACGTAGGCGCTTAGAACCATATTCTAAGTTCAATTGCATGAGTGTCAAAAAAACCAATTATTCCCTCTTGATCTATCACAGGAAAGTTAAAGCTATGAGTAATCTTTCATGAAACTTCAGTCTTGCACCAAATGGTGGTGACTCAATGGAGGAAAACCCTTATGAATAAAAATTGTTTCAAGATGAAGTCTTCAAAATCTCCAAGTATGCAAGTTGAAGTCTTCAAATTCTTCAAGCCTAGTCTTTGAAAGATAAAATATCTCGATAAGACTTAAAGAATGAGGCATTTGTAGTCACTTAGAATTTATTAAATATAAATTTATAAAGTGATTCAGATTATGTTAAACTCATGAATATATTATTCCAAATAAATATTATGGATTATTATAATTGAGTTAATTAATTAAATCTGATAAATATGGATTTAATTAAAGCCCGCTCCATAAAGCCCATATGTCATGTCACTTAAATCTGATTGGCCGAAGGAAATCCTATTCCTATCACAACTCCTCTATTCTAAAACTATAAATAAGGGTCCTCATAATTCAGAAAAGAGACCAAGAATTTTAACAAGAAGCTAGAGAAAACTCGTGGATCAAAAGCCACAGATTTCTCTACAAGTTCAAGAGTTCAAGAATTCAAGCGTTCAAGTTTCAAGGACGATCAAGATCAAGAACGATAAAGATCAAGACCGCCAAATTCAAGATAAAGCTCGAAGCCCTTGGATTTAACTAGAAGTCAAGATCAAGATAAAGTTCAAGTTCAAGTTCAAGATCATGATAAAGTTCAAGATCAAGTCCAAGTCCAAGTCCAAGTCCAAATTCAAGTTCAAGTGCAAGATCAAGATCAAGATAAATCCCAAGTTCAAGATCAAGCTTAAGAGCCCTTGAATTACATTTGAAAAGGCGAATTCAGAGGAATCATAGAGATTGTAACACCCACACTTTGAAATAATAAAACGATTGTTGCATAATTTTTCGTCCCTGATTATTGTTATCTCGACTGGGAATTTTATTGTCTACAATTAACTCTTGAATTTATTAGTACTATTCTATCATTTTCTTCTATAAACTCATAAAATTCATAAAACATCTACTCATACTCTAATACATCATATAAATAAGTTATATATACTAGTTTGTTTTGTTTACGGTGGCGAACTTGCTACAAATGCATTTCTTGTCAAATTTAAATTATTCAAAATTATTGCATTGTGGAATGCATCTCGTCACAGTGTGTAATTACAACTGCATGGGCGGAGCTACACTAGGCTGAGGGTGTCCAATTGGACACCCTTTGTCGGAAAATTACACCGTATATATAAATAAAATAATATTTTAAATAGTTAAATAAGACATTTTGGACATCCTTGAACAGTAAAGTTTCTTAGCCTAGTGGTTTATGTCGCTCAGCCAACGCTAAGGCCTTTGTGACCAAGCTGTGTGGGTTTGATTCCCCCAAACTATATATTTTTTTTTACATTTTCAAAAAAAGCTCCTAATTTACTTCTAAATCATAATTAATAAATCTTTTCTTTAAAAATAGTTCAAAAATAATATTATCCATTAAATTATCTTAAATTAGAGACTTGCAACTGAAAAAATTAATTGATTTGACTTTTGATTTTTTTCTTAAAAATTTAAATAAAATTCAGAACTAATTATTTAATTTAAAGTTAATAAGCAAATCCTGTTTTTTTTTTCCTATAAAGCCAACAAAAGTGATAAATGCTCCATGTAAAATTTCTTTTAATAAAACTCGTTTAATTCTATTTTTTATTTTTCATGTCTCGTTGTTAGTCATCAGAGATTCGTGAAATCTTGAAGCATAAATGGGATTTCATTCTAAACTAATTTTTCTCTTTTTTTTTCTTTGTCCATTCACATCCTATTAAATAAACATGAATAAAAGCTAAATATTATGTAGTTTGATTTTAAATTTTTTGGTATATTTTTTAATTAAGAAAATTAATCATTAATTTGTTACGTAGTTTGATTTATAAAATTTTAGTGCACCCATTCGTTAAATTATTTTTATTTATCTATGCGATTCTTGGACACCATTCATGAAATTTCTTGCTACATCATTGATTACAAGAAGATGACAAATTTAGAATGCATTTTCTCTTTCTCCTCTTGGATTGCCAGAAAGTTGTACGATAACAACAAACTTAATTTCTAGATGAATCAAACGACTATAGAGACGAAATAGAAATGAGAGATTAAAATGTTGTTGATACACTTTCAAAACTCTTTATATGACAAGTGGAATTGTGCGTTACATATCCTTATGGATGTTTTAACGTATAAAAGGAGTGAGTAAATTATAGGTTCTGGTTTATAGGATTCGTTAAGTTTCAAAAGAATCCACAGTAGAGGATCTCACAAGCTAAGAAAATTCTTTTATTTTTCTCTTGTTCTGTATGGGGTTCATTATTCTCAGGCAAACTCCATTGTAATACACAATATTTTAAAAGATGGGGACGTGAAGCGAGACATTTTACTTGCCAGGGGTGAGAGGTAAGTTCATGGATCTTTAAAATTTTTATTTACAATATAGTAAAATAATATAATAACACAATAAATCTCAAATTTTCAACTTCGATCTTGCTAAACCATTTTTCAACTCCGAAATTTGGTAGTTCTTTAATGTTCTTCATGTGTTTTTGGTGATTTTGAGGAAGAAGAAGCAAAAAGAGTACATTTGATTTAAAACCTCAATTAAATAGTGTTAAATGTTGTTAGGAGGTCTTGCTGAGGTAAAAAATGGTTTTGCAAAACGGAGTTAAAAAATGATGGTATAGATGAGCCAAACTTTTAACAGATGACAGAAATGAGACTTTTCTCAAAGTTTAATGACATATTTAAGCCTTTTCCCTTAAAATAGTTAGAAACATGATTAAGTAAAGGGAAAAGGCATAGATTCCCCCTTGAACTTGTACCGAAAAGTCAGTTACACGTTTAAACTATCATGACGACCTATTACACACTTCTGCTATTTAAAAGTGAATTTATTTACCCCTAAAGGTGACATGGCAAAATAATAATAATTTTAAAAAAAGTCATGAGCGTCAGAACGTCAGATAATTATTAAAGTAAAAAAAAAAAATCAAAATATTTCTTAAACCTCACCCCCCACATCTCTTCTTCTTCACACCCCACCCTCCTCATCTTCTTCACACCCCATTAAGCTTAAAATAAACCAATAACAAGAAACAACCAAGAAATAAATTACTTCAAAAAGGAGTTAAATTTTGGGAGGTTTCAATCGGTGGGGCTTTGGCGGACGTTTTTTTATTATTGAGTGATCGATTGAAAATAGGAAGAAACTTATTTTTCTATTATCTCTATTTTTTAAGAAATCTCCAGGAAGAACATGGAAAATTAACAAAGAATGTATGCCCAAATCTGAAAAATCTGAAAAATATTTACAACTACAGGCCGCAACAAATAACAATGAAAGCTTAGTTTCCATGGCCAATCAATGGAAGAAACTGAAGGAACCTTCTTGTGGGTACATTTTGAAATGGAAGAATTCTTTCACTCTAGAATCAACTTCAGATTGTGGGCAATTTCCTTGGTGGTCATTGCTAAAAGTTTCCTCTTTACCATTTTACAATGAAGAAGATAGAATTATTAGAGAATTTTAATAATTGATTAGGAATTAATTGGTGTAAACTATCATTAATAAAATAAAAGTTAAGTAATAAAGAAAAGAAAGTAAAAAATATATAATTTCTGACATAGAGCTGACGTAGCGCTAATGTGGCAGCGAGTGTAATACACATACTATGAGAGTGGTGTTGCACATAGCAGGGTGGTATTATGTCACGACCCGAGTCTACACCCTGGATGTGGCCGGCACTCAAGAACCATTGTTGGTCCCCAAGTGAACCCTCATCCTGGTTGACTACAAGCGGAAGACTAACTTAAGCATGCAAGAGCTTAAAAATTGAATAAATATTCATGAAACTTAAATAAAAAGCTTTAACTCAAAAGAAAATTCTGAATAAAATAAATTATTCAACTCTCCATAAAATAGGCAACTTAAATCTTTAAAACACTTAATAAAATAAATGATATAGACTTCTCAACTATACTGGCAATCTATGAAGCCTCTAACTGATAAAGATGGAAGTCGGAACAAGACCCACGACATCCTGACTAAACTGAAAAATAAATGAAATCCTCCGGAAACAAGGAGGCTCACCATTGTTAACTCGAACTCTCGGATGTATCAACAAAGCTCATGTTGATGATCCTGAATACCTATGTCTGCATCATGAGAAGATGCAGACCAAATGGCTCAGTACGTGGAATGTACGAGAATGTAAGGGAATTCTAAAGCATAATATAAGCTTCAAAAGAATCTGAAAGAACTGAAGAACTTACCTGGCTCAACGCAACATAACTAAACTAATTTCAATATAAAGCAATTTAAAACATGTGCAATATAAAGAAAAGTTGTTTAAAAACATGATGATAACTCTGTGTGTATGCAAAGATACATATAACTCTGAGATGTATGTAAAAATACAAATAATCTGATTTATATAAAAATACAAAATACTGCTGTGGGAGTTTCTCTAACCGACAACCATCACATAAGAGCTATTGTGATGATACACGATCTTCCTCACGCTGCTATCGCATCCTATACCTTGCCACAGGTATAAGACCTGAACTACTAAGTGGATCCACTAGTCTATGCGAAAAGGATTCATCTAAAAAAGTATGACCCTTTTCTACCCATGATGGCTATATGATTTATGGGGGCTGTGAGTTATCTGAACTCTCCCCCATATAGGTGCTCAATACTACTCCCAAAACTATACTAGCTCTTTATGTTTTAAAAACATACTTCTTTCTGTGATTTGAGATAATTGCTCAAAAACTTAGCTCAAAGGCTATCTTGGAAATCAAGGTTTCCTCTCTTGCTTTATTGTGAAAGTATTTACTCTTTAACTGAAAACTAGCCCAAAGGCTCTTTACTGAAAAACTAGCTCAAAGGCTCTTTACTGAAACACTAGCTCAAAGGCTCTTTTGAAAATCTCAGTTTTCCGTTCTTATTTAAATGTGAAAACATTTTAAACTCTT
>JAJONZ010030626.1:0-14095 GCA_029582445.1 Solanum paucissectum
GTAGGAAATTTTGCAGAACCAACTTCTGCTTCATTCTGCTCTTTCTCTAAGGAGATGTTCAAGTTATCACGATGTTGACTCACCTCATTAGCGGGAGGTACACCACTTTGGCCCTTTTCAAGGAATGACATATTACTTGTAGGAAATTTTGCAGAACCAACTTCTGCTTCATTCTGCTCTTTCTCTAAGGAGATGTTCAAGTTATCACGATGTTGACTCACCTCATTAGCGGGAGGACATCCTGCACTCTCAACTTGTTCTGTGGCAATGGTGAGATTAATTTTTCTAGGTTTTTCCCGGGAATAACTTTTAACACAACTGTTTGACAAACAAGATTTAGGAGACTTCCTAGCATTATTAGGAACTGAAGTCGGACTATTTCCATTTTGTGGCATGCTATGTGGCACATCTTCATTTCTACTCACAGTGGTGCCAAGGGTCTCAAGATGTCGCTTGTGAGATCCCTCAAAGGTTGTAACCAGGTCCGGTTTCGATTCTTTTGAAGCAGATAATCCCAGATGCTTATTGTTTTCAAGATCTGACAGACCTGTAGGCGTGTGTATCTCTGAGATGTTTCTAGAGATTTCCTCGTTCAAGAGGAATTGATTGGGACTCTTTGAGTGTTGAGGACCAGTGAGAGAAACTTTCTCTCTGCCGATTGCAGCAATATCGTCCTGTTCATCTTCAGAATCCTTGGCTTCGGTTTCCATCATCTCCAACTCATACCCACTGGAGTCCAAAAAGAAAAAAGCACATGCATGAGCATGTACAAGTTTTCATAGTAATTTAATTGGGTAGTCAAAATTGAGGTCACAAACATAAGCATATTGTGTCTAGCATGACCTCTGATTCTGTCAGATAGTTGGAATATCAATAGGCTATACCTAATTCCATTTTCATTTGATAGCTCTTTCCAACAAGTATAACTTCATTATTAGGAGCAGAGTGTTCATTTTTATGTTTGTTGACTCATTGTTTCCTTGTCATGGAAAGCTACCACAACTAAGAAATCAAACTAGTGAAGCAAGAAAGCATTAGCATTCCAGACCTACACCATTTTAAGACAACTTGAAAACTTAAGTCTGAGAACGCACCTCAAAATTCTTACATGAGCTCCCTCTGGATTGAGCTTAAGCAAACACAATGAATCATGTACTTTATAGTTTATACTATTGATTACACAAGACAAATTGGTGAATGGTGTCTTGTGATTTGTGAATGATCTAATAATCTTTAAAGATTAATCACAAATAGCAACACTGACAGAAAAGGATTTCATAATGCCACAATGTAAAACTTCATATATTCAAGTTCTTCAAAATAAAGGGTAAGGTTGTGGACTTCCCACAGTGCAACGACCACTAAGGGGACATTGACATACTATAAACTAAAATATCACTGCCAAAACAAAAGAAGATGCCCTCTGATATAGAAAACAAACCAATTCACATTCCTGAAGGAAAAGGTCTCACCTTTTATCATAGCTAGCCTCCGGAAGAATTTCCCAGGCCCTTAAACTGCAGAATAAAACAAATTTAAAAGGAAGCATCTTGAGCAACCAGAAAGTAAAGTTTCGATTGAGGAAAAGTGACCAAAAAGGTGTTGGCATGTGTAAGTTCTACAGAATATTCTGGCTTACCAATCTTCTAGCCACAGGTGATTCACTAGTTTTATCTTCTTCATTTTCTTGGCAAGCTCGTATTTCTCTCCTATCAAACAACAGAGGCTCATATGGAATTGTAAAAAAATAGTGAATAGAACAGCAACTGATACAGTAAAAAGAGAAATCATATTGAATTTGAAACATCTTTTTTCCATCACCTGATTTGGTGGGAAAAGCGAATTAAAAGTCATAACCAGTCTATTAAGAGTAAATACCATAACTTAAGGTAATTCACCGTTCTGTATTAGCAAATGCTTACCTTAATCCTCGACACCTGAAATTTCCCATAGTAATCCTTACATATAAAAGAGAGAACGCAGAATGAAACTTATCTTGGACTTTCTGCTTATTATGCTGATTTCAAATAAATGTGATTACATTAGATTAGATACTACACTAACTGGATCTTTTACTTTGTTGGGAACTAACCACGTACAACACATACACACATCAGCAATCCAGGAAACATAATTTAGTTGTGTATTCATGTTTTAAAATGAGGTTAAAAGAGTTGCTTCTTAATGAAAGGGCTCCACCAACATGAAACACCCAAAACTCCTGCAAGAATAAACTGAACTGAAAAAAGAAGATAAGAAACAAAGGGAGAAGGTATTACATGCTGCAACATGAGAAATAAGTTTACCCTCAAATTTGTAGCAAATAAGATGAGTGACTTTGTTTGCAACCAATGGCTTTGAAAAGCTTGCACCCATCAGCCCAACCATTATCTGGAAGAAGAAGAAGAAGAAGGAATCAATTAGCAAGGTGGCATAAGATGAAATTGAGAAGCAACTATTTAAGTACTGTAAGAAAAAGAGAGTTGGAATCTACAAACCATAATATCTTCTCGGTCTTGCCGCGGATATCCAGTTAAGCACAGAATTAGTGATTTAGCACCTGGGATTCCAGTCAAATCCCTTGGAGGTCTGTACATAATCTGTAAGAGAAATAGTGAATATTCTGAGTTTGGGAAAGGAGCTAAACTATCAAATATTTGAAGTATCACAAGTTAAGGGAATCTGCAGCATCATGGAACAATAACTTCAATTTTCCAGCAGAGAAATCTGAGCTCATACAAACCATTTAAGACATTCATGTGGAACTTTAAGGATCAATACAAAGGCCAATGCATTTATGTAGTTAGTTATTACTTATTCTGCATAAATTTTGTTAGATCTTCCAAGAACAATGTTTGGCACTTGAACGTACTTCACAACTGAACAGAAATAAAGCCTGGTGGAAAAGCAAAATCATGTGAAATGATAAGCATTTATGTAGAGCTGGACTCACGGGCATAACTTAAACATCAACTTGTGCACCACAGTAGCATTTGAAAGAAGCGAACAAACAACTCTCACATATAAAGAGTATATCAAGTCGAATCTATCACGAAAATGCTAACTCATCGTTATCCTAAAACATTCAACTATAAGCCTACGACCAGACATTTAACTTAGTATGAACTCAATGAAAGCATTTTCCAATTCAGAAATATATCATAGATATAAGGACATCAAAATTAAACTTTCAGAATGAACTTACAGAGAGGTGATCGACAGGCATTCCCACATCAAAACTGTGCTCAACCCACAAGCCAGAGACTAAAAATTTTCCATCTTGTCGGGCAGCAACACACAGAGGATCATCCTAAATGTTTAAAAAATCATTACCCAATTCCATTAATAATTATAATATAAATTAGTAAAAAAATAAATAAAAACAATTGGGGTTTGCTGATCAATTTAGAGAGTTATATAAACACGTAACACATAGAATCCCATGTAGTTGGTTGGTTGGTTGATTGATAAAATTGGAAAGAGTAAGAAAATTGCGAGTTGATTTCTCATATGGACACTCTCCACTGATAGTTATTATCTCATAAATTCACTTTATTTGTTGAAGAAAATTGAAACTTTTTGAGATAATAACAATTAGATGAGAAATCAAACCCAAAAATGGGAAAAAATGAGAATACAATTTTGCTGCAAAAGTTGCTCTTACATAAACTGTTCTATCAACAATGAGGTGAGTGTAATCTGGGCCATATTCGCTCACGTCAACCCCACCAGCCTCCAAAAGCTTGGACCGGACCTTCAAATGGGGAAAATGACAATTATGAAAAAATAGAGAAAACACATGATATATAACAATTACAGCGGCAATTCTAAGTATTTGAATTCAAATTATGGAGCTCTAAAGGGTAACCTGTTCTTTCTTCAGGGAATCGAACCCAGCAAGAACAAAACGGACACCGATGAAGATTTTAGAAGGATCGTCATATAACATATCTTGCTCACTTTCTGCCATTGAAATTCCTATATGTTTTTGCTGAATCTAACAGTAGTTTTCAAGTATTAATCCCAAAAAAAAAAAAGTGAATAATTGAATCAAATTGTTAAAGAGGGATTGAATTGAACAGTAGAGTGAAACGTCTAAAAATACAAAAGAACTTAAATAATAAAAAGGAGGGATTTTTCCATTTTAAATAATTTTGGTCCACTGGCGGGAGATAAAATTTGGCTCATACAGTTCACACGTATGCCATTACGAATCACTATTGGGCTTGGGCCGGTTTGAACTTTGGTGTAAATGGCATATATATACAAGGATAAACTACCTTATTAGACATACATCACTATTGTATATACTAATATTATCTTTACTTTCAAACAATTACATATATTATCACTTTTAGTATTTTATATCATATATTAATATATTATTTGAAGATACAATTAGATACCCACATCCCTTAAAACTATGATTTATTAATTATCTATTTAATTAACTCTTTCACTCCAAATCAACCACTATCTCTTAATTCTCCCCTCCCATATTTATCACTCAATTATGTCTCCTTCTTTCTAATTCAAGAATTTCACCGTACAATTTCATTCCAACAATAGCTAATCTACTCTCTTCTTCTCAAGATATCATCACCATGACCGACAAATTCTCGTAAACCCAAATATTATTATGTATTGTTCATTTATAACGAGATCAAATCAAAGTAACTGCTACTGAGAAAACTTTCAATTTAGAGTTGGTCTTGATTGTTTATCTCCGAAAGAAATGGATCTTAGTTTTGATTATGTTATGCCACAACACAAAAGGATCAAAGGGAGTATTGTAGAGAGTTTTTGTTTGCTGGTGTTCTTCTAAGGCTTTCTTTGGTTACCGTGACATGGATGTGGTAGTACCAATATTACTTTGATATAGCCCTTGAAACATGTGTATCCAATAAGTAGTAATCTTAATTAAGATCTGAGTTGTATTTTTAGTAATGGGGCATCTGAACATGTATATGTATTCACCATTAAATTTTGGATACATAATTTTTAACAACACGATGATATTAATGATACGATAGATACTCTACAGTCTTGATTTGTTCCTAAATTCATGTGTTTCAGCTACATTTCATATTTAGATACACATAATTAAATGTATATGCTTATTACGTATTCGAGATACATGTTTTTGGATATAACTTTTAAAATTTAGATACACATAATTAGATGCTTATGCTTCTTATTTTTGTATATTCCATATTTAGATACACATAATTAGATGTATATGCTTATTATGTATTCGAGATACGTGTTTTTGGATATAACATATGCAATTGATACTTGATACATCAAATTAATACTAGATACATATAAAAGCTACATGAAATTAATATTATATATATATATATAAATAGATACATAAAATTAATACTAGATACGTATAACAAATACATGAGATTAATGCTAGATACTTCTATGTTACATATGAGTGTACTTGTATGACACTCATGTATCTAAGTGTTTAGTTTGTTGGATACATCATATATTGATAATAGATACATCAAATTAATGAATTTATTATTTTAAGAGTAATAATTTGAAATTAATCAAATTACATTACCAAGATATACATGTTTTTATCTTATAATAATAATATTAATGAATTTACTATTTCAAAGAATAATGAAATGAAATTAATTATCTATGTATTTTAAAATACTCAATTACTCCTCTAATTAAGGAAATCAGTTACAACCAATTAATTTAAATAAATAAATTTTGTATCTCAATTTTAAAATTCGGCAGATACATGTATCTCATGGATTCAGATTCATGTATCCTAAGTATGAAATATGGTAGAGAAAATAATATTTGAAACTATTGGAAATCTTAGTAATTAAGACCTAAACTAGTGGATTTATGTGGTTTGCCCTATATACAACTGTTATGGAAAATTAGCAACAAATAGCCCATAATTTAATACTCCCTCCGTCCCATTTTATATGAGGTAGTTTGACTCGGCACGGAGTTAAGAAAGAAAGGAAGACTTTTAAAACTTGTGGTCCAAAATGAATGATAGAAATTTGTGTGGTTGTAAATCATTTCATTAAGGGTAAAAAAGACATTTTATAGTCAAATTGTTACTTAAAATAGAAATGTGTCATTCTTTTTGGGACTGACTAAAAAAGAAAGTAAGTCACATAAACTGGGACAGAGGGAGTAGCATTTAATAGACCCAAAAAAAAAGGAGCACAAATTAGCCCATATTAACAGACGACTACTAATAGGGTCTTCTTTCTTCTTCTTTTTCTTGTGAAACTAACCGCCACACAACATTAAAAACGGAACGTGGGAAATCATATAAACTCCCCATATTCAATATCCATAAACTCCGTGAATTCATAAAAATTCATGTATCCAATATAAAAAATCAACGAGGTTCTACTACAAACATCAACAAATAAATGGCACATTTGATAGTGTTGATTCATCATAGTGGAGAATGGAATAGCGCAAATAATTTTGCAAATTATTCCATGGAGGGGGTGGTTATTACAACAAACATTGATTTCAACAGATTCACTTACTTGATTTCAAGCCATCTAAATGTCGATACTTCCTTGAATTCGTTTGTTTTTCATTATAAAATTGATGAAAATTCTATGCCGATGTTGATACGAAACACTATGGGATTACGAGTATACATCGAATTGAAGAAAGGTTTAGGAAACTTCAAAGACTATCCACTGTGCATAACTCGGAAAGCTATAGATATTCATCATACACTTTCAATTAATGGAGAAGAATATGGGGAGGTCAATACCCAAATAATAGCTCATGGTAACACCAACACAGACAATTTGAATGTAATTGAATATAACGACATGGATGCTCGGGAGATTGCATATTTTATCTATTATCAAATGATTTGGTTTTTATTACGTGAATGAACAGTCATGTGTACAATGCGTTAATGTATACATATTCGTGTATTCATTCACTAAAAAAGTAAACACTGAATCGAATAATCTTTTATCACATGAATGGGTTTTTTCCACGTGAATGAACAATCATGTATACAATGCATTCACGTATACATAACCGTGTATTCATTCACTACAACTTTGTATACATTCCAGATTCTTCCTTCAGTGTAAATGAGGATTGCACTTGAAAATTAAAATGCTCAGCATTACACAAGTCAAAAATATTCAAAGTTAGACGATTCATTGCTGAACACACTTATCATGCAAAGGATAGACTAATGTCGCAACGAGTTGCTACCTCAACTATACTTGGAAGAGAAATACAGTACAAATATCATGATCCAAAAGTTGTATACAATGCGAGAGACATAATTACTGATATGCATAAATAATTTGGACTTGATTTGACATACTAGAAAGCACATAGAGCAAAGTTAAAAGCATTGAAAATGGTTAGAGGTGATCCCAAAGAGGAGAAAAAAAAAGAACAAAGACTCACTTCCCAATAAAACTGCCACATGTTGCCACCAAACTTAAAAATAATTAATTTAAATATAAATAACTTCCCATGGAATAACGTGAGCTAAATTACGTCGATTTTAATTTTAAAAAACCTTTTTTTCTTATAAAAATAAGAAGAGTTTGCCAATTAATAAAAAGAGATTATATATTGTGCCATTTTTTCCTTAAATTTTTATCTTTGTTTTAATAAATAAAACTTAAAAGATGATCGTAAGAGAAGAACTTATATCGTCCATCAGTCATAAGCTCTAATTTTAGCTTATAAAAAATTATTTGTAGTCAATTTATTAGTATGTTTAGTGTTTTGAAATATTCGAGAATTGTTGTTTAATAAACAAAAGGTAGATCTTGTATTTGATGGGCAACAAAAGTTTTGCATATGTTGTCCATCAATAGTAAGTACTAATTTTTGCCTATAAATTAAAAGGCATAACTTATGAAGTTTTAAAATATTGTAAATTTCTATTTTATAGACAAAATTAATTTATATCATTAACTTACGGGTGACAAACGATAAAAACTTTTGGAGCCCATTTTTAAAAAAATGTTGTTTATCCGGTAAAAAATAATAATGAAGAGCATATTTATGGAGACCATTTGTGAAAACCCATTTTAGGGACATTATTTACACCTCATGTCGATTTTTTAAAGTAAATTAATGTTTATCCATTTTTTAGAAAGAAAAGTTAGATAAAATGTCTATTGAGTCAAAAAAAATTATTTTACCTAAAACAATCTAACTATCTTTATTACTTAAAAAATGAATTTTTGATTATACTTCTTGCGAGTGAAATGCTTTTAAGTTGATGTCAATCGACCGGTATGAATTCATTTTCTCTATGGATGATATATAAATCATTCCAAAAATAAATAAATTTGGCATGCAATTTCTTTTCCATTGAAATCTGTCTAAAAAAATTTAGAATTTAGAATTTAAATATTATATTTTCAAGTAGTCAACTTTTGATATTTGAATCTCCTTCGTTTTGAATTAAAAAATCACAAATAATATATCATTGAAATTTGAAAACATTCTTTTAGTGATATATGTATTGCACATATCAAAAGTTTGTATAGATAGAAAATGAACTTAAAAGTCTAGGTGTTCATGTTGAGAATTTTCATTTTTTTTCTTAAAGTTCGAGCCGTGAACTTTCAACACTCATATTTTTTTCGTTTGATATAAGAAAAATATACGAATAATATATTATTGAAAAGTTGTGATGACAGAAAGTCATTACATTTATAAAAAAAAAATAGATTTTTTTTTGAATTGTTATACAGTTAAAATATACATCTTTCACTAAATTTTAACTATACGATGGTGAAAGATAAACACATATATTTAACTAACTTTGCTTTGATACCAATGAAGTAATTAAACTAGAAGATTTATGTGAAAATAGACATACCTTTTTCTTCTTTGATCGGATATATAAGTTATTACCACCAACCGTCTTAGCAGATTTCTACAAGATTACTAGGAGTCTTGTGTTATTTTCCACAACAACTACACTATTTTGTTTAGAGAAACTTTTTCACCGTTTTGTTGTGTCTTTCAATGACCTCAACTCATTCCTTTTATATGATAGTGGTGAAACTTATAAATCAAATTCATTTAAGAGTTACATTACCCCTTATTTGCTGACTCTGATCACCTTATTCATGTATACATAACCCTCCTTCTTTTACTGTTGTTTAACAAATTGTAACATGCTTTGTGAATGAAGAAATTACTAGTCACCCTAATCAAATATCAATAGATGTATCTATTTTTAACAAAATCGATACAAAGTTATCAATTTAGTTAACGTTTTAATTGGTTAGAAAATCATATCATAACGTGTTATAGAATATAAATAGTATCAACATAAAGATAAATGGTATTGAAGAGAAAATATGAATATTATTGTATTTGGGATTATTTTTTTAAAACATGTATAGCATTTTATTTACCTAAAGAGAAATCACCCCAAAAATTATAAATAATAAGTGCCTCAATAATATACTACTCCTAAAATATACAAAAAGCTTATAGAATTTGGTGAATGTACAAGAACATTTCGTGGATATTCATTAGAAGAAGGTTTTACTTATATAGGAATTTCTAAAATTGCAACTTTCTAAAGAGTTCTGAAAATAAATAAATTATCACTTAAAATTAATGTACTTTTATCGTAAATATCATAATTGCTTATACAGGAAAAAACATAATATATAAATGTGTTGTTTAACTTGATTTTAACAACTATTTTTGTCCTTCAAGAATGTGAACAAGTGGATACTCAAACTTGTATAAACTCGAACAAGTAGATACACATAAGATGTCATATAGGATGTGAATCGCCATATAGTATGTCACGTAGGAATATGATACATCCATTTACTTGTTCAGATTTATATAAACTTGAATATTTATTATAGACTTTTAAAATTAGAGCGAAACCAAGTGACATTAATTTTCACTTATACACCTCAACTAGACACTAACTTTCACTTAGTTGGAGTGTCTAAGTGAAAATTAATATAAATTTTAAGGGTCACCTATGAATTAGGCCTAAAAAAATATATTTATTTATGTATTATGCCAAGAATGACCTACCAATTTTATAGACTGAAACCACATACTAGGAGGAACTGGAACAGAAGTGTCGAAGCTTCTCGAAGTGTGGAAGGAGTAGGTAAAACCAAAGGCAAGATCCATTTCTGACCAGAAACCCACTTCCTTCTTCGTCTTCTCATCATATAGCAAAAACAATTTCGATCAAAGAACAGAAATCATGGGTTGGATGACACGATTCTTATCTGCTGTAGCTTTCTTGGCAATTGGAGTACTGTTTGCTCCAGAAACTTTCGGTTCAAAATCAGATGGTCAACATCCTCCAAAGCTCGCAACTTTTCTGAAATTAGCTCATCTCCTCTGCTTTTCCACTGCTTTTGGTGCTGCTCTATGGGTCACCTTCATCGGTGGTATCATCATGTTCAAGTATATTTTTAACCCCCATTTCGTCTAATTTTAGTTTTCTTCCCTCTATTTGAAATAGTAGCAATTAACTGCACCTCGAACCCCAAGCTAGTTAATGCCTTTTTTCAAGAATCCTGTGTAATCACTCAGCTCAATGGGTTTTCAGATAATTTGGGTATTTTTGTTGTAGGAATTTGCCAAGGCATCAGTTTGGGAATCTGCAGAGTAAAATGTTTCCTGCTTACTTTTCCATGGTGGGGGTATGTTGTGCTGTGTCTGTGGGTTCTTTTGGGTACTTGCATCCATGGAAGACTGCCTCTGCTTCTGAGAAGTACCAACTTGGGTTCATTCTTGCTGCATTTGCTTTCAACCTCAGCAATCTCTTTGTCTTTACTCCTATGACCATTCAGGTACTAGACTGTATTATGTGATGTATCATTTTTATGTCCAAATGAGTACTGATAGGCTTGGCTTTACTGCTATAGTTCAATTGTGATGTGCAGTTGTCACAGCAAATATCCCAAGGTTACTGAAAATAGATAGGATAACCACTTAGTTTGTGAAGTTTGAAATTTGAAAATTAGAATCCGTCAGATTGACTTAAATGAATTGATATGGTTAAGGGAATAAATCAGTTTGATTAATGGTCAACTTCTTGAAACACGGCCATAGGAATATGTTATAGATTTATCCCATTAAGATAAGGGCTACGATAGTTACATCAGAAAAAGAACCATTTATGCCACAGCAGATGGCCAAACTGCTATTTTGAAGGAGTTTCAGAAGTGATTAATGGATAATAAGGCTGTGTTGCTATTACAGAAAAGTTTCACCTATAGGCCTTACAGGCTTTTGGAATGCTGATGCAGGCTTACAAGGTGATGTCCTTTTGAGTGGAAAGTGGAAACCACTTTTAATGGGGTTATCTTAAATTTTGGCCCTTGGTTTTACTGTAGACTGTCAACAATTATCATTTCTTGGTTTCTGAGTCCCTTGATGACTAAAGATTGATGAGAGCTGTTCTTTAAACATTTTATTGTTATTTAGGAGAAAAGAATGCTTATTTTTTCTGAGTCCCCTTATGACTAGAGACTGATTAGAGCTGTTCTTTAAACATTTTATTGTTATTCTGGAGAAAACACTACTTGTGCCAGAATTAGAAAATGACAAAAAAGTGTGTGGATAAAGATGAAGTTAATTGAAAAGAAAGCCCGACCAGTGTGTCGTTGGACTGTAAGGAAATTGGAAGAGGGGCAAGATCTGATTAATCTTCCATTTTTACTCCCTATACTTGGAAATATGGGGAAGGCATGAACTCCCATGAACTTATTACAAGGAGGGTGAATTCCCTCCCATGCTTTTAGCACCTCCAGTTGCCTCTTTTTGGTAACGAAATAGGCCAGTCCACTACTTGCAATTTCAAAAACAAACGATTCACCCCTTTGCTATTTCTTCAGGCTTAACAATGCTAATTTCCCCATTAAAGTAATCCCTAAATAGTTGCAGTCGTATAGATTAATCCTTAATATCCATCTTGCTATCCTGCCAGATCTGGACACTTTTCTTTACAATAATCAATCTTTAGATTTTTAAGACAAATTACGAGTTTATCTTAATTATTTTCTACACATACAAATATTTAACAAACTAATAAGATTCCAGGTAGATACAAGATTTTGTGCAGGTGTACCAACAATGTTAACTAGTTGGTATAACACATATGGACCTTTTTCTTCCAGTATGTTATGATCTTACCTGAGTCTGGATGGATCCCGATAGAGATTGTAGGACTTTAAGACATCTTCCTTCTACGTGATGTTAGCTTTTGCATTGAGGAAACAGTAGAATTTACTATTTTCCCTTAGTATCTAAACCTTACTGAGTAATTGTATAGGAATACAATAATCTTATAACTATCTTAACTTTATTGGTACTGTTGTGCTTTCCACTATGTCACTCTCCTGGTACTTTTATGCGGCTTCCTATTGTTACTATAGTTGTAGAGGAAAAACATAATTTATTAATTCCGTTATCTGATGAGTACTCTCAATGTGTATATTCATGATTTATCTCTGGTTGGGTGAGAAGAGTAGTAGTCGCCACTCACCAAGGAGGGTTAGTACTCTGCTCAATGATTGGTCAAATTAGTGAGTTTCAAAACTAGGAAGAGGTAATATGCATTTTACAAACAGTTTAAGAATGCCAAGCGGGAGTAACCAACATAGGTTAGTTTGCTGAGGTTGGAGCAGGGGCGGAGCCAACATATACTTAGGGGGTTCATCCGAACTCCCTTCGGCGGAAAATATTACTATTTATACATGGTTAAAATTATTTTTTTACGTATGTATAATAGATGTCGAACCCCCTTCCACTGGTTCGTGTGTTTACTTCTCAGATTTTGAACCCCCTTATTTTAAATCCTGGCTCCGCCACTGGGTTGGAGACCACAACTATTTATTACCACACTGATTAGTTTGCTGAGGTTTGAGACCACAAGTATTTGTTACCACACTGGTTAGTTTGCTATCTGGGGTCAATAATCCAAGGAAATGGGAGATTGATGATGATAGTACACATCGTATTGGAGCGGGGTGGATGTAATGTAAGTTCACATCTAGTGTCTTATGTAATAAAATTGTGTCACCACGCCTTAAAGGTAAGTTTTATAAAGTGGTGGTCATATTAGGTATGTTGTATGGGGCGGAGTGTTGGCTGGTCAAGAACTCGTATATCCCGAAGATGGTAGTTGGGGAAATGAGGAAGTGAAATAGATGTGTGGACATTCTAGGAGAGATAAGATTAGGAAAAAAGCTATAAGGGACAAGGTGAGTGTGGCCTCCGTGGTGGATAAGATGAGGGAGGCCAGTTTGAGATGGTCCAGACATGTGAAAGACATGTGAAGAGGTGTGAGAGGTTAGCTACAGTGGGTACAAGGAGAGGTAGAGGTAGGATGAAGAAGTCTTGAAGAGAGGTAGGACATGGCACAATTGCAGCTTAATGAGGACATTGACTTTTGATAAGAAGATATGGATGTTGAGAATTAGGGTAGAAGATTAGTAGGTAGTTGTCTAGTTCCCTTATCAGTATTATTATTATTATTCTCCTACTATCTTATTCTTTTAGTTTAATTTTACCTGTTGTTTCCTTTGCTTCATTTATCGCACTATTTGTTCTTGATACTGTTCTTCTTCAGATTCTTCGCTACTGGATTGTTTTATATGCTTTTTTTTTAACCGAGTGTCTAATCAAAAACCTCTCCATCTTCACAAGGTAGGGGTAAGACTGTGTACACACCATCCTCCCTAAACCCCACTTGTGGGATTACACTGGGCTTGTTGGGTCATTTTAAGCTAGTAGCATGGTCGACATGACTCCCGAGGTTTTCAGCGTGAGTCGGTGTGATTAGGCGTTTTAACCTTTGAATTTTGGCTTAAGTTTGACTTTGGTCAACATTCTGAGTAAACGCGCTCGGATGAGAATTCCGTCAGTGCGGTTAGCTCCGGAATGTCGAGTTTGGTCTAGATTGACCCTTCTTTTGTGTCTCGAGGTTTTTGATATCTTTCCGAGCCCTTTTGTGGGTTTTGACTTAAAATGACTTTTGGAAGTGGGACCCACTTTTTATCGAAATGACCTCTATGGAAATTTCGACTGCGCCGTTGAGTCTGGA
>JAJONZ010030627.1:0-12385 GCA_029582445.1 Solanum paucissectum
GCAATCAGGTAAGGAAATCAAATTTAGATAAGCATGTCAACCCACTACTGAATCTAATAAAATACAATAATGATCAAACATCAACCTAACCAAGCCCCTATAAGCCCGGTAGGTACAAACAACATACCACCTACTTAGGCCCACATAAGCCCAAAAGGTGCCAAATCAATCTACATAACCTTATCGGTAGCCTCTTGTCTTTGTAAGAAGTCACATAGCCCTTTTTGGCAACGATATAGCCCCGTAGGCAGCACATAGCCCTCTTAGGCAACATCATAGCTCTGTGGGCTGCACGCAGCCCTCTTTGCATCACATATCCCTGTAGGCAATACATAGCCCTCTTTGGCATCAAAATAGCTCTGTAGGCAACACATAACACTCTTTGACATCAATATAACCCCGTGAGTAACATATAGCCCTCTTTGGCAATAACATAGTCCTATTAAACAAGATCATAGCCCCCATAGGCAGTTCATAGCTCAACAACTAACCACAATAGCCCCAAGGGCAACAACAAACAATTTAATAGGCTAAAGGCGAGCAATTTAACTATAAACAATATGTATGAATAATCTCTAAGTCGTTCCTAACTTAGAGTCTTTCTTAACAAATCGTGAGTCCCTAAAATGAGAGTTTATAACCACCCAATCAGCCAACCACTAACAATTACATCTACAAGATCACCAACGTTAACTACCTCTACGGAAACATATCGAACAAAGGGAATAACCTTAACATACCTTTCCAATGAACGCTCGAAAGACCGTAGTTCCTTCACGAAAATTATTCCTTATGTCCTAAGCTTCACAAACACTATATATACACAGCTGGTACACACTTATAAACAGTTCATAATTAAGCTTAAATCGACAGATTTGCCATATTGCCCCAACTTATCAAAACGTCCGTAGAAATTCAGAAAAACAATCATAAAAGAGTCCCAAGATGATTACCTTAGTTAACCAAGTTTAAACCTTGAAGAAACACTAATAACTACAACTTTATATCTTCAAAAACCAGCTCCAAACGCAGCTAATAGAAGGGAGAAACGATTGTCACGTATAGGGATTACGTTTCTAGGCACGGGGGCAATGTTTAATGGTAGAAATCATCAAAAACTAACCTTCATCATGCTAGAACTCCATAGGAACCCACTCTTAAGCTTTCTCTCTGGTTTGGAACTGAAATGAAATGTTTTCATGGCTTAAAACGTTAAATAAGCCGACATACCATATTTTTTACCCGACCTGGATCCGACCCGGATTCTGCCCTGGCAGTCCCTAGTAAAACCCTCATAACTTTTTACTCTGATGTCGGTTTGATACGGGGTTTTGTGCATTGCAAACTAGACTCGTAGGGCTTTGATTTAATGGGTAGTAGGCCTTCTAACTCTTTATATATTGGGAGAAAATATCCAATACATTTGACCCAAATTTCAAAGAAATCTTTAAAAAGGAACTTATGATAACTTTCGCCAACTTTTATTTGCCACTTACTTAACTTCAAAACTTAAAATACAGCCCTTGAACACTTAAAATATGACATACCACATCATTTTTAATTTATTACCCACCCTCCTTATCTTTCCACGAAGATACGAGTTAATTTAGACGTTTTGAAAAGTCGGGGTGTTACAGTTTACTTCTTCACATTTATTTAAACTACAAAAATCTCAATAGTTTAGGTCCTAATTACTAATATTCATGATAATTTTCAATATTTCTTCCAATACCATATTTCGTCCTTTGGATACATGTATCATTACTCTTCAGATACATGTATCCGACAGTTTTAAAAATCGAGATACATGTTTTATTTATTTGAATTAAATGGTGGTAACTGATTTCCTTAATTCTGAAAATTTAAATTATTCAAATCTCTTAATATAAAGCGAAAATCAAAGAGTGTATATATCTATGTTTAATTAATTTTATTTTATTACTATTTGAAATAATAAATTCATTATATTATTAATAAAAGACAAAAATATGTATATTTCGGTTATGTAATTTGATTAATTTTATTTTATTACTCTTAAAATAATAAATTTATTAATTGATATATCTATTACCAATATATGATGTATCCAACAAACTAATACATCAGTGTATAGTTGCACATATGTATCATGAACACGTGTTAACCTCTTAGGGGTCGTTTGGTAGAGTGTATTGGAGAAAATAATGCTTGCATTAGCTTGATGTATTATTAGTACCTTGTTTGGTACACTTTTCTAATCTATGCATAACTAATGCTTGTATTAGTAATACACTCTATTGTGTATTGAAGAGTGTATTACTAATATCATCTATTTCTATGCATTAGTAATGCAATGGGTTCTAATGCATGCATTAACATTAGTAAAGACACAATTGCCCTCAAAAATTTTTTTACATCCTTTCTATTATATTTGTTGAGGGTATTTTTGTAAACAAATAATTTTTCTAAAAAACTATGTAATGCATAATATTTTTAGTACACCAAATCAAACATTGCATAAAAAAAATCTTAGCATAACTAATGCAAGCATAACTAATACAAGCGTTACTAATGCAAGCATTACTAATACACTATATTTTGCATTATTCTTATACACTCTACCAAAAGACCCCTTAGAATCATAATTTTTTTTTGATGGACTTTGATCAGATGAACACAAAAACAGTCAGACATATCATGAAGACATGTTAATCTTTTATTCCATATGAACAAGTAGACTATGATACATGGGTGCACAAGTACATCATATGTGACATATCAATATCAAGTATTAATCTCATGCATTTATTATATGTATCTAGTATTAATTTCTTATATCTATTTATATGTATCTAGTATTAATTCGATGTATCAAATATTAATTTCATATATTATATCCAAAAACATGTATCTCAAGTACATAGTAAGCAGATACATCTAATTATGTGTATCTAAATATGGAAGGTAACTAATACACATGAATTTAGGAACAATTCACGATTGTAGAGTATCTGTCGTATCATTAATTTGTTAGATATATGTACACCTAAGTCGTAACACCCTTCGAATCTATCTCCTCTTCAGCAGAGACCAGCGCCACTTCCGTTGCTCGTTTCCTCGCCATCACATATGTCTGTGATCGCAAGGGTGTAAAGCATCCAGTGATTTGCAATGAAAGTGACAGGACAATTGTTTCACTTCATAATTGTTGTTTCACATTCTCTTCACGATTTCCATCAAATCATGATTTTAAATTGAAATTTCATTCAAATTTTAAAAACAAATGTTGATTTCACATAAGAACGATCCAAATTTGAGCCTACTTTGTTTTCCGTCCATTCATGCTCCTTTGTTTTCTTTTTCTAACAATGTTCAGTCATAGTTTGTATATTTATCGTAGGCGAAAAAACGGATTAGGTGATTTTTGAATCAGAAAGGAGGAGAGATAATTGAGTGATAAGTATGGGAGGGGAGAATTAAGAGAGAGTGGTTGATTTGGAGTGAAAGAGTAAATTAAGGGAATAATTAATCAATCTTAGTTTTTAGTGAGGTGGGTATCATATATTGTATAAAATATTAAAAATGGTAATATATGTAATTGTTTGAAAGCAGAGGTAATGTTAATATATATGATAGTGATGTATGTCTAATAAGGTAGTTTGTCTTGAAGTTAATGTTGATTGACGTTGAATCATCTTTGGGTTCTTCACATATTTACTTTCATATTTTGAACCCGGCCCATTGAAAATTTTGCTACCATTGTTAATTGTATCATAGTTGTAACTAAGGCGTTTACCTATTGGTTCAATATGATTTTATATATTATTGTCCAGTATATTGGTTTGTAAATATGCTATTATGGTATAATCAAATTAATAAGATATTCGTTATTGATTAGTGATCTTTAATGGTGCGATTTTCGATAAGAAAAACATGTATCATGGTTATTTACTATATATATATTTTTGGATGTTATCAATATTTGGGCTGCTCAATTCATTGGGTCGAAGCTAGAGCTAATACCCATTGGATCAGCCCAAATAACTGACCTATTGGGCTGGGATTGGCCATTCTTCTTGTAAATGCAATGTTCATTTGAGTTGTAAACTAAATCTTATTAGTTCAGAAGAAGAAAAACAGGAAAGTCTAGCACCTTAATCAATATCTCGGATTTGAGTTTTGAAAATCGAGAATTTCTTGGCAGAAAAGGCTTGACCTTTTTATAATTGGCTTATCCAGCGCGAAATCAAATTAATTAGGTAGGAAAGGTTTTACCTTTTGGGTACTTACCATTTATAGCAATAGTTTAAGATGTTAGACAAAAAAAGAGATGTCAAGACTCAGACGACTATATTTGTTCATACAGGCATTAAAGTTGCATCAATGAATACAAGTTGTATAAACGAATGTACTATGTATAGATGAATACAGTCTACATGTATATAATAATACAAACATACAAAAAAAAGACTATATTGATCATTTGCTATAGTTTCACTTATATTCATGCACGCATTTAAAAAAATATCTACAACTTGTTGAATCCTTTTTAGACGGATACATCTGTCGATAAGGCTAAAACAATCATTAATTCATTAATCTAGTCTTGACATATCATGGGACAGCTAATCCAACTACAAAAACAAATACAAACATAAAACGTAAAAAATATCATGCTGCAGCTAAAGTCTAGTTGGTTAGGTAGGTTGTCGATTTACAAGCAACATGCTTATTAATTTAATGTTAGAATACATTAATAACATAACATATGTTATATTATGCAACTTGATCTGTATATTGTATTTTAAAGACATAAAAAAAGTCTTTGTTGAAATGACCTTCACAAAGACTTCACATAATTTGGTTAATCATAACATATGCGAGTGTTTGTATTTTCTATTTAAAATTGATTAGATCAAATATTTGAATATAATCCTCAAAGATGTGTGACAATTTAATTTGCTCAGTTTTTCGGATGACTCAATTGATTTGGAGGGTGATTATTCGCATGGATGACCCGGAATCGATCCCCCCCTCAATGTCTTCTGAGTTGAGCCTATTGCATAGGACTTACCTAGTGCGTTTACATCCCCTGTGCGATTTACAGGCTATTACTCATATATATATATATATATATATATATATGGTGATGAAGAATTGTTTTGTTTTGATTATAACATTTGAAAAGCCAAACTTTCTATTCCTAATACTGTATTTCACATGGGAGCTAACTCCATCCATATGAAGACTTCTAACCAACTAGTATATTTAGTAAATATAAAAATAATATTTATACGTTATAGCTCTAGTTTGTATAATTGCGCTCCATAGCAAACTTTATGTTTGCTATGTCTATTAATATGTATATTCCGATATACTTATACAAAAGAATCAATTGTATAAGTATATATTTGGAATTTGTATACAAATAAGAAAGTATTTTTTTGTATAATATGTGTTTGTATAAAGCGAGAAAGAGAGAAAGACAAAAGAGAACTGGGCAGGAGAAGATTTGTATTGTAAAATTATAAGTGTATAAGACGAAAAGATATGTATTTGTATTTGTATATACAGTTATCTCTCGCTTTGTACAAACACAATTTATACATTTGTGTTTGTATAAAGTGCGAGAGGCGAGAGAGAGAATGGCGAGCGAGATATCTGGGGAGAGAGGCGAACGAAAAGATATGTATTTGTATTTGTATATACAGTTTTCTCTAGCTTTATACAAGCACAAACATAATTTATACATTTGTGTTTGTACAAAGCGAGAGTGGCGAGCGAGATATCTGGGGAGAGAGGCGAATGACAAAGTGTTCTCTACGGATCATAATTAAATGAAACTGTGGTTATAACATTTAATTTTAATTAATAGTTTGTTATTTTATAAAATTTTCCCTATATTTAATTCTAAGTAAACGGAAAATAGAATATTATGATTATTTAATATTAAATAAGCCAAGTTGTATTGCATTTTTAATTAAAAAAAATTCTTAACTATTGTAAATATTATCATAACCAACAAATCAATCAACAATATCCCTCTACAAACCTCCTGCTGCTATCATCGGCGATTATGTCGCAGCAGCGCAAAAATTCGTCAGGTGGTAGACTGATACGTCGGTGCCCCAACTCCGATAGCACGGTCATCATCCCTTTCATTAAATTTGGTCCGTTATTCGGACAAGATGAGGAGGGTAGTAGTCTCAAAAAAGCCAAAGAAGAAGCATGGAAGCATGTTGTGAGCTTCTCCAATTCCAGTACTGAGGCAATTGTCACTGAGATCTACATGTCTTCTCTTCGATATATCGAAAAAAAAGCAAAAAATTCCTATGATCCAGACCCTGTAATATGGAACACATTGTCCAATACAGATTTCCGAGAGATGATGCTAAAGGATACTTGTTTATTCCTCCAACTATCTTTCTGTCTACTCTGTAACAACAATGTTGACAACAACAACTATGATGGCGATGTTAAATTAGTCGATTTTCCTCATTTAAGAAACACTAGCTTATCGAAAAGGCACAAATGGGTGGAGTCTATGCTTCATGTAGGCAACCAAATTCCTCTCGTGGTTATAAGGGAACTACTAAAACAGAGTTATTTTAAACAAGTTGTTGAAAATGGAAAGTGGAAGGAGCCTTTATTCGATCCTGTTAAAAAGGCCTTGTTTCGAATTCTGCTTTCACCACTGCTTCACAGAGAGCAGGGCATGAAATTTCCTTGTATTGGAAAACACGCGAAAAGATTGATGCATTGGACACAAGAATTGAAAGAATGTTGTGATATGTTGCATGGAATCCACTTACTCTTGCTTGGACCAGAAATTGATCCAGAAAAAGAAGAGTATGAGGACGACGACAACGACAACGATGATGATGCTGATAAAAATGATGATGTAGAAGAAAACAGAGGACCTAGCGATAAAAACAGAGTTACAAGTACTGGAGGCAGCAGCAGTAGTACTGATGCTACTAAAAAAAACGATGATCATAATAATAATACTAATGACCACTACACCAAGGTTAAAAACGTGATAGAGTTGAAACAAGCTGGGATGCATTTTGGCGTGACGAAAAAAGGAGGGATCAGAGGAATAAGATTCAAAAGTAACTTCATTTATCATAAGCTTTACTTGCCACCATTGTTTATTGGATGTCATACTCAACTCCTTCTCGAAAGTATGAGACAGTACGAGCAAAACCTCGATTCTAGCCTAGGTGAGGTTAGCTCGTACTTGATGTTCATGCGTGATTTAGTTCGCACAACTCAAGATGCCAAAATCCTTGTCTCAGATGGGATAGTAAAAGGAAACCGCAAGTATATACAAAAGCTACCAGACATTCTTGTAGACCTTGATCCTCACAATGACAAAACGATCGATACAAATCTCAGCTCTGTAAAGATCGAAATCAACAGCTTTTACAAACCTCCTTGGGTTACAAACTACTTCACCATTGTCTTCTTAGTCGCACTTGGTGGAATGGTCATCTCTATTGCTCAGACGGTTTACGCCGTGCTAGCATACCACAAACCCCCATCCTCCTAGTGTACATTTTCCCAATGTATTGTTTTATATATATTGTTATGTAATCAGGATTTCGAGGTTATGGGTGTCGTTCATCAAATCAATCAAATATTAACCTATTTTTCGCCTTGTAAATAGCAGTTTAGGACTAATTTGTTCGGTTATTCATCCTTTCTGTTTATGACAGTAAATGAATCCAACAAAAGAAATTATGATAGCTTGGCACAAAGAATTTGTTTCCCCAATAATATATTAGTATATACATGAAATAAATAAATAAATATACCTTTCATTTATAATTGTACTTTGTGACCAAGGGCGGCTATGCCTTATAAAAATTAAGTCATATGCCTTAGGCCCCTAATTTTTATGAAAAATAAATTATGTGTTATTTTTTTATTAAAAAAAATAATTATTTATAATAAAAAGTATATAGTATATATTTTTTATTACATTTCTTTGCTAACATTCACATTATTTATTTTTTAAAACTCATTTTTGCTTAAAGTTTATCAACTTATTTCTTATAGAATTGTGTTAACAATTCATATAATGATTGCTTCAATAAAATAATATTTTTCAATGTTGAATTGATAAAATCTTACCTAAAACTAATAATTATAAATAAAAAAAATACTCGAAAAAATCATCTATAAAAAAAATTAAGTAATAATTTGCATCTAAATAGTTAGAAAAATAAATTTTAAAATAAATATGTATGAAATTTGTTAGGCATCAATTGAAATTTTGCTTTAGGCCCCCAATTACGTTGAGCCGCCCCCGACTTTGACAAGTTTTCTTATTCTAAAGCACTCAATGATGGCATAGTTATTTATATTTATAAATACCTTACATGATTTATGTAACAAACTAAATATAAAGATGTCGAAAAATTTTACATACATAATTTCAGTAATAGAGACAAGTATTGGCTCTCACACCAATTGACAATCTAAAATGGCCAAACAAATATCAAATGTGATTTTCATGTTGTCCTTTATTGCAACATGCATTTTATTTTATAAATTAAAATTTTCAAAAAGATTTAAATTATCATAATCTAAATTATTATTTTCATATGTATTCAAATGATTTAGATAATAGAACAAAGAGTAAGGAAAACTCACTATTGAATTTCTGAAATTTGAACGAAAGAGAAGGGGTATGTGTCACGGCACATATAATATATATATATATATATATATATAGTATCTTTACCTTAATAAAGAAACTTAATGTAACCAATAAAGAAACTTAATGTAACCAAACTTCTCCCTTGTCTTTATTCTCTTGTTCTGAGTCTTCATCTATTGTGCCGGACAAAACCTTTTGCCTTAGGCGCAATAGCTTTATTCTTAATCGACATTATCTAAAGAAAGAATAGAGACAATTTCCTCATCCCGATTCAACTTCTCTCTCCGATACAAGAAATCTAATAATTCATATTCTTGCTAACCTTTTTGCCTAGCGTTTTTCTGATATATTGAATTATCATCTCTAATTTAAGATAGTGTGATGCCACCGACAATCAATTTATTAGATTGCCCCCTTTAATTCAATCTCTAGACTTGCCATAGACTGCCCACTTATAAAATAGGCCTAAGTCTATGCCAACGGACTCGTGACATTCATGTACCAAGTCATCAAATGATTCACATTATGAAGGCCCAAATCTGCATGTATGGGCCTATCCCACAAAGCCCTACAAATAAAGACTAAAATCTATCAAGCCTGCTTTCCTCGACTCAAGTCTAGTGAAAAGAAAAGCATAAGAAGTGTTTGAAATATAGTTAATGGCCGGTCTTTAAAACTCCTTAAGAAAGAGGTTAAAGTCATTGATTCCAATTCGATGATGTTTTTCTTTTTATTGATATGTCGTTCCACGAACAAGAAGCAAGCTAAGTAAATCTTATCTAAAAATGAGTGAAATTCGATATGTTTTTCTCTGTCCATTTTGTTTTTTGATTTCTTTTATCTATGATCCCAATTAGGAGACATGATATTTAATGGAGGAGGGGTAAATGTGGAAAAAAAATAACGAAGGGCAAATATAATTTATTTTTGAAAGTATTGGGGCAATTAATCTGACCTTTTCCCATATATATTACTCATTAACTCTAAGGAGAACACTAAACAAACAACTTAGAAACACTGTAACTCGCTTTTTTGTGTCACATCCGACGCTGACGTGACATATAAATTTGGAGATGTCTAGATGGTTATTTTGTCAGTAGAATTATTCGATCAACATAGTAGAAAGACTTGGGGTATCTAAATATATATACCCAAAATTGGAGTGCTGCTTACTTACATGCTGAGGAAAAAATTAAATATTTGTTTATGTATGATGCTTAGTACTTTCTTAAATTATTCATTTAAATGTACGACAATTAATAAATAATAATAATATGGATGGTGGAGTACTCACGGACGTGAATTAATTGAATTTCCTTCGCTCCCAAAAAAATTGTATTAAAGATATAATATACATACAATTTGTTGAATTTCTTTTATTAAAGTTGGTGGCTATGTGTTGATTTTTGATACTATGATTTATTCAATATTCACAACAAATTAAAAGAAAAGACAATGAAATTTAATTATTATTGATGTAACGTGTGATAAGATGAGCACGAACATATGAAGATGAGACGTCCATTTTATTAGGTATGATCATTTTTCTAAAGCAGAGGATAATAATTTTAGACGTATTCTCTATCAACAAGATTAAAATAATTATTCATTAATCTATTATGTCGCCATCTTATTAGGTATGATCATTTTTTTTTAGAGTAGAGCCTAAAGCAGAGGATAATAATTTCAGACGTATTTTCTATCAACAAGGTTAAAATAATAATTCATTAATCTATTATGTCACCATCTTATTAGGTATATGATCATTTTTCTAGAGTAGAGCCTAAAGCGAGGACAATAATTTTAAACATACTCTCTATCAACAAGATTAAAATATTCATTCATTAACCGATTATTGACATGTGAGGGGAAACGATTAATCCAATTACATAAATACAAACATTAACATAAAAAAAATGTCACGATTTAATGGAATCTAATTGGTTAGATAGGTAATAGTTTTAAAAATAACATATTTTATTTTAATGTTTTTATAGATGCAACTTGATCTGTCTGCATATTGTATTGATTCACACATGAGTTATGACCTTTCTCTCATTTTTTATTTTATTTTCATTTCTTTAAGATAACAATAAAAATAGACGAGTTATAAATTAGTAATATTAGAAATTGTTTTTGGTAATTAACGAGTTATGCATTTATAAATAGATAATGGTCAATTATTATTTTTCGAGTTCTATAATTGAACTATTTAATATTTGTGTTTCTTACTTGAACTATCACAAATTATTTCTTTTTTAAAAAAAAAAAAACTATTTTTCAAAACACAACTTTTAACTTACTAGACCAAGTATTTGAATACAATCGACAAAAGGTGTGTGTCAACTTAATTTACCCATAAAATTTCGGTCACATGACAACTAACTCATTAATTTGTAACTAGTTAGTGATGATTAAGATAGAAAACAAAAATACCTGATAAAAAAAAACTCGATAAATGAGTTTTGTTCTATGTTTGTTAGACAACTTGCATTTTCATAATCCAGCAGGGCAAGTAGAGAAAACTCATGTTTATTTTTTATTTCTTGCAGAGGGAATATGCCCAACTGGCAAGACTATAAAATAGGTAACAAAAGACGATAAAAGGGGGACTCAAAATTTTAAGTTTATAATTTATAACAATCTCAAATTGATAAATAATACTATATTATTAGATTACAATCAAATATTCATTAATATTTTATAATTTTTATTACATATAGAAAGTTCTCACATAAGCTATTGAATTCACGTAAATCTATAAGTTTCCCTTAAGATCCTTCCTACATTGGGACTATGTTTGGGCATAAAATACCGAATTGAATCGAAATTTTTAGTTATTTGATATTCTTTAATTCGGTATTTGCTACGATACTCGGGAGTTAAATTTTAAAATTATGATATTTGAATTTGAGTTTGGTATGACACATTAGTATCTTTTGGTATTCAATATTTCCCGAATACCAAATTATTTACCTAATGAAAATCATGTATCAACATAACATAACATGGAACGGTTAATCTAACTACAGAAAAAAATACTTATATAAATATAACAAATAATATATCATGCTCGAGTTAAGTTTAGGTTGTTAGGTAGGTAGTCGATTAACAAGTAACATATTTTATTTTTCAATTTTTATATATTAAAATAACATATGTTATATATGCAACTTGATCGGCATATTGTATTTTAAGACATTAAAAGTCTTCGTTCAAATAGTTTTGTTAATCAATAACATGTTTTAATTATTAAGTGTATGTGTTTTTTTTATTTGAATTATCACCAATTATTTATTAAAACGCATTTTAAAAACTGACGAGATCAAATATTTGAATACAATTTCCAAAAGACGTGTGGCAACAACTTCATTTGCCCATAATATTTCATCCACATGCATGACAACTCATTAATTTCGATGTGTATTCTGATAAATAACAAACACTTAATAGTTCAGGTAAAAAACTCGCAAAATCGAAGAAGATATTTCAGAGATTTGCTTTTGACCATTAGCTCTCGTGTTTTAAAATCATCAGAGTGTTAGGACCAAAATAAGCAGGTATAATGCGGAAGCTAGCAAAGCAAACCTCAAAAGGCCACGAGTAAGAAGATAAACGAGAAATATACCAAAAGACACAAAGATTTAACGTGGTTCGGTCAATCGACCTACGTCCACAAAGGAGATGAGCAATCCACTATAAATATGAGAGTACAAAATATAGAGAGAAACAACCTCAACC
>JAJONZ010030628.1:0-15499 GCA_029582445.1 Solanum paucissectum
TTGCCACTTTCCTCTAGTAGGGTCTTTTTCAGAGAATCCCAACCAAACATGTCTAGGTCTTTCCTTGGTCAAGTCTATCTGGATTCTGACTTTTGCCATACTACCCCTAGTTTTCTGTAAAGATGCTGAGTCAAGGTACAAAGCCTTTCCAATAGGTGACAGTATAGTGGTCAAGATATCCATATAATAACAATGCCAAGGTAACTCAGGAAGTGTGATCCAAATAGGGACTACAGGGGTCTCCTCATCTGGTTTAAATTCTGGACTCCACAGTTGAATTTTCATAGAGTGACCTGCTATAAACATTTTTTGCTTTGTCCAAACATTTATGTGATCAGCTTCATTGTCAAAGTCTATGTAAATATGTCTCGAATTGTAATGTGCAATCTTAACAGCTCCAATAAGGTGAGTTTGAGCAACAAAACTTTTTCTGATTACCTCCATTTTGGGCATAGAGTTAGTGAACTTACCCACCAAGGTGTACTTGCATCTGCCAGCCAGTTTGTACATGAAGTCTTCTTCATGGAATGTTATAGAAGGGTAGCCTTGCTTAGTGGTAATAATAGGGGGGTTAATGTCTACCCGAAGGGCATTACAGTTTTGGATAGCTTTCAACCTATTAGCTAAGGTCTGAGCTACCACAGGTGGAGAAGGATCAGGGATGTGAGTGATGTTATTTTTGTTAATGGAGCTATTGGTATGAAGTCTGTTCTGGTGCTGCTGATTGGCATTTTGGTTGGTGTTGTTCATGGTTGGTTTATAAGTATCAAAGTTAGAAGATACCTTGATAGGGGGGGGGATGTTATGATTCACAAATTTGTTTCTCATGTGATTTTGCTTCTCATTCTGCCCTATTCCATCATCCTTCATAACAGAATTACCCTTCTCATGCTCATTTTGATTAACAGCTTTTGCATCAGGGAGAGATGCAATATTATGATCATGAGGCGATTGTAAGGTATGAAGTGATTTACCTGCAATATTCTCATTAGGATTCGTCTTCTCTTTCACCTTCCAAATGACCTTCTCCCCTTTGCCCTGTTGTTTTTCGTTTGGTACTCCTGTTTGCTCTTCAGAATTTGTGTGTTGTGCTACTTGTGTTTGGTTTGCTGTTGCGTCTGACTGCCCCTGCATTTTCCTCTGTGCGCTATCATCGGTGAATTCCTTTGTAGTATGCTTCTTTGGCTCATATTGCACGTCTTGATTGTTTTCTTGATTCAACATGCTTGTCATTCTAATCGATTGAACCTCCTCCCCTTTGTTGGAGATGTCTGCTATTGTTGTCTCTTGCTCCTGCAAATTAGAAGATGAACAAACATTATTTTGTTGTTGAATTATGGGGTCTGTTACCTTAGTGAGGTCGTTCTCATCACAATGAGGCTTTTGGTGGAACTCTTCATCGCCATTATTGATCGGAGCTCCGATGACATTGCCGGATTTTAAGCCGCCGGAGACTTCAGTGTCAAAATGGGTTGAGCTTCCATTAAGATGTAGCCCTTGGCCTGGGGAGGATTCCCCAGTGTTTAAAACTCCATTCATCTCATTGGAAGATGATCGAAATTGAGGGCGACCCTCAGGCGATTTTGCGGCGATTTCTCCAGAACTCGCCTTCATGGATCTCTCAATTTGTGAGCTAAAATCGTTTGATTTTTGGACTATAGATAGATCTTTAGATGTAGATTCATTATTCCCAGTCGAATTAACACGAATCATTCCAGATTGATCTAGGGACATAATTTTCCGAGCCCAGTCCAACTCTTCTTCTGAAATCGCGACATGGATCGCTTCAGTTCTTCGCAATTTCGAAGAGTTGTCTGATGATTCTGGTGAAGCGCCCTCTTGGGGTTTGTTGATATTGGAGTTGCGCGTCGAATGGGACTGGTCCGGTGGTCTGAGCTGCATCCCCGGCGGCTCTGTAGCCATTCCGGTAGACTGCTGTGTCTTCCGCCTTGAGAGAGTAATTTTAGAGAGCGGATTTTTAGAGAGAGGAAAATTTCAAGAAATGCAAAAGCGATAGGGTTAGGTTTTAGGGTTTAGGGTTTAGGGTTTAGAGTTTATAGTTTAGAGTTTAGAATTTATGGTTAAGGGTTTAGGGTTTAAGGTTTAGGTTTTAGGGTTTAGGTTTTAGGGTTTTCGGTTTAGGATTTAGGGTTTAGGATTTAAGGTTAGGGTTTAGGGTTTAGGGTTTTAGGGTGTAGAGTTTAGAAATTAGGGTTTATGTTTAAGGGTTTAGGGTTGAGGGTTTATGTTTTAGGGTTTTAGGTTTAGGGTTTCGATATGTTGGTGTAGAGTTTAGTGTTTAGGGTTTCGAGATGTTGGTTTAGAGTTTAGGGTTTAGGGTTGTAGGTTTAGGGTGTAGGGTTTAGGGGTTAAGATTTAGGGTTTAGGGTTTAGGGTTAAGAGTTTATGATTTAGGTTTAGGGTTTAGGGTTTAGATTTATGGTTTAGGATTTAGGATTTAGGGTTTACGTGTTAGAGTTTTGGTTTAGGGTTTTAAATTTAGGATTTAGGGTTTAGGGTTTAGGGTTTACGATTTAGGGTTTAGAGTTTGGATTTAGGGTTTGGGATTGAGGTTTAGTATATAGGGTTTAGTGTATAGGATTTAGGTTTGGGGTTTAGGGTTTAGGGTTTAGGGTTTAAGGTGTATGGTTTAGGGTTTAGGGTTTTGAGTTTTGGATTTAGTGTTTAGAGTTTGGATTTAGGGTTTAAGATTCAGGTTTAGGGTTAGGGTTTACTGTTTAGTGTTTAGGGTTTAACAATTAGAGTTTATGATTTAGGGTTGAGGGTTTAGGGTTTAGGGTTTAGAGTTTAGGGTTTATGATTAAGGGTTTATGGTTGGTTTAGGTTTTAGGGTTTTGGGTTTAGTATTAAGTGTTTAGGGTTTAGGGTTAAGGTTAGGGTTTAGGGTTAAGGTTAGGGTTTAGGGTTAAGGTTAGGGTTTTGGGGTTTATAGGTTTAGGGTTTAGGGGTTAGGATTTAGGGGTTAGGGTTTAGGGGTTTATAGGTTTAGAGTTTAGGGTTTATGATTAAGGGTTTATGGTTGGTTTAGGTTTTAGGGTTTTGGGTTTAGTATTAAGGGTTTAGGGTTTAGGGTTAGGGTTAGGATTTAGGGGTTAGGATTTAGGGGTTAAGGTTTAGGGTTTAGAGTTTAGGACTTAGGTTTGAAGGTTTAGGGTTTAGAGTTTAGGTTTAGGGTTAAGGATTTAGGGATTAGGATAGGGTTTAGGGTTATGGTTTAGGTTTTTGTATATAGGATTGAGGGTTTAGGGTGTTGGGTTTAGGGATTGTGGTTTAGGATTTAGGGTTTAGGGTTTAGGGTTTAAGGCTAAGGTTTATGGTTTAGGATTTAGGTTTAGGTTTAGGGTTTATGGTTTAGGATTTAGGGTTTAGGTTTTGGGTTTAGGATTGAGGGTTAGGGTTAATGGTTTAAGGTTTAGGGTTTAGGGTTTTGGGTTTATGGTTTAGGGTTTTGAGTTTCAGATTTAGGGTTTAATATTTAAGGTTTAGGTGGGTTTTGGGTTTAGTGTTTAGGGTTTAGAGTTTTGATTTAGGGTTTAGGGTTTAATTTTAGGTTTAGTGTTATGGTTTAGGGGTTAGGGTTTAAGGTTTAGGGTTTGGGTTTAGAGTTTAGGGTTTACGGTGTAGGGTCTAGGGTTTAGTGTTTAGGGTTTTGGGTTTAGTGTTTAGGGTTTAGGTTTAGGTTTAAGGTTTTAGGGTTTAGGGTATGGTTCTAGTTTTTAGGTTTAGGGTTTAGGGTTTGCGGTTTAGGTTTATGGTTTAGGGTTTTGGGTAAGGTTCTAGTTTTTAGGTTTAGGGTTTAGGGTTTAGGGTTTAGGGTTTATGGTTTGTGACTTAGGGTGTAAGGTTTATAGTTGAGGGTTTAGGGTTTATGTTTTAGGGTTTTGGGTTTAGTGTTTAGGATTTAGGATCTAAGGTTAGGGTTTAGGGTTTATGGTTGAGGGTTTAGGTTTTAGGGTTTAGGGTTTCAAGTTGTTGGTTTAGAGTTTAGGGTTTAGGTTTTAGGGTTTAGGGTTTAGGAGTCAAGATTTAGGGTTTAGGGTTTAGGGTTAAGAGTTTATATTTATGGTTTAGGATTTAGGGTTTAGCATTTAGGGTTTAGGGTTTAGGGTTTAGAATTTAGGGTTTAGGGTTTAGAGTTTTGGTTTAGGGTTTTGAATTTAGGTTTTAGGGTTTAGAATTTAGGGTTTAGGATTTAGAGTTTAGGATTCGAGTTTATGGTTTAGAGTTTGGATTTAGGCTTTAGTGTTTAGGGTTTAGGGTTGAGGTTTTGGATTTAGGGTTTAGTGTATAGGATTTAGGCATAGGGTTTAGGTCTTAGTGTTTAAGGTGTATGGTTTAGGGTTTAGGGTTTAGTGTTTTGAATTTTGGATTTAGGATTTATGGTTTAGACTGGCTTTAGGGTTTTGGATTTAGGTTTAGAGTTTTAGGTTTAACATTTAGAGTTTATGAATTAGGGTTTAGGGTTTAGAGTTTAGGGTTTATGGTTAAGGGTTTAGGTTTTATTCTTTAGCTTTTATGGTTTTGGATTAAGTGTTTACGGTTTAGGGTTTAGGGTTTAGTTTTTAGAGTTTAGAATTTATGGTTAAGGGTTTCCGGTTTAGGGTTTAGGGTTTTGGGTTAGGGTCTAGAGTTTAGGGTTTAGGGTTTAGGGTTTATGATTTAATGTTTAGGGTTTAGGGTTCGGATTTAGGGTTTAAGGGTTTAGGGGTTAGGGTTTAGGGGTTAGGACTTTGGGTTTAGTGTTTAGTGTTTAGGATTTACGGTTTAGGGTTTAGGATTTAGTGTTTAGGATTTAGGGTTTAGGGTTAGGGTTTACGGTTTATGGTTTAATATTTATGGTTTATGGTTTAGGGTTTAGGTTTAGGTTTAGGGTTTAGGTTAAGGGGTTAGGTTTTAAGGTTAGGTTCTAGTGTAGGGTAGGGTTTAGGGAATTAAGGTTTAGAGTTTAGGGTTTACGGTTTAGGTTTAGGGTTTGCGGTTTAGGGTTTGCGGTTTAGGTTTTAGGGATTACGATTTAGAGTTTAGGGTTTAGTGTTTAGGGTTGAGGGTTTAGAGTTTAGGGTTTAGGGGTTAGGGGGTTAGAGTTTAGAGTTTAGGGTTTATGGTTAAGGGTTTAGGGTTGAAGGTTTACGTTTTAGGGTTTAGGGAGTTTAGGGTTTTGGGTGTAGGATTTCGAGTTGTATTTTTATAGTTTAGTGTTTTGGTTTAAGGGTTTAGGGGTTATGATTTAGGGTTTAGGGTTTAGAGTTTAGGATTTATATTTAGGGTTTAGGGTTTAGGGTTTAGGGTTTAGGATTTAGGGATTAGGGTTTAGGGTTTAGGATTTATAGTTTAGAATTTAGGGTTTAGGGTTTTGAGTTTGCATTTTTATTTTTTTTTATTTTTTTTTTATTTTTAGAGTTGAGGTTTAGGGTTAGGGTTTATTGTTTAGGGTTTAGGGTTTAATATTAAGAGTTTTTGATTTAGTGTTTAGGGTTTAAAGTTTTGGGTTTATGGTTAATGGATTAGGGTTTAGTGTTTATGGTTTAGCTTTTAGGGTTTAGGGTTTAGTGTTTAGGGTTTAGTGTTAGGGTTTGGGGTTTAGGGTTTAGGGTCTAGAGTTTAGAGTTTAGAATTTATGGTTAACGATTTTAGGTTTAGGGTTTAGGTTTTAGGGTTTAGGGGTTAAGATTTGGGGTTTAGGGTTTAGAGTTTAATATTTATGTTTAGGGTTTAGGGTTTTGAATTTTGGTTTAGGGTTTTGAGTTTAGGATTTATGGTTTAGGGTTTAGGATTTAGGGTTTAGGATTTAGAGATTAGGATTTAGGGTTTAGGGTTTAGGGTTTAGAGTTTGCATTTAAGAGTTGAGGTTTAGGATTTAGGGTTTAGGGTTAGGGTATAGAGTTTAGAGTTCAGGGTTTAGGGTTTATGATTTAAGGTTTAGGTTTTAGGATTTAGGGTTAGGATTTAGGGTTTAGGATTTAGGGTTTTGAGTTTAGGATTTAGTGTTTGGGGTTTAGGGTTTAGAGCTTGGATTTAGGGTTTAGGGTTAGGTTTTAGGGTTTAGGGTTAAGGGTTTCCAGTTTAGGGTTTAGTTTTTAGGTTTTAGGGGTTAAGATTTAGGGTTTAGGTTTTAGAGTTTAGGATTTAGGTTTAGAGTTTATGGTTAAGGATGTAGGGTTTAAGGTTTAGGTTTTAGGGTTTTTGGTTTAGGGTTTAGAGTTTAGGATCTAAGGTTACGGTTTAGGGTTTAGGGTTTAGAGTGTAGTGTTTAGAGTTTAGGGTTTATGTTTAAGGGTTTACGGTTGAGGGTTTAGGCTTTAGGGTTTTGGGTTTAGGATTTCGAGTTGTTGTTTTAGAGTTTAGGGTTTAGGGTTTCGAGTTGTAGGTTTAGGTGTAGGGTTTAGGGGTTAAGATTTTGGTTTTAGGGTTTAGGGTTAAGAGTTTAGGATTTTGGTTTAGGGTTTCGCGTTTAGATATATGGTTTAGGATTTTGGGTTTAGGGTTTAGAATTTTGGTTTAGGGTTTTAAATTTAGGATTTAGGGTTTAGGGTTTAGGGTTTAAAGTTTGGCTTTAGGGTTTGGGGTTTAGGTTTAGTATTTAGGGTTTAGTGTATAGGATTTAAGTTTGGGGTTTAGGGTTTAGGGTTTTGTGTTTTGGATTTAGTGTTTTGTGTTTGGATTTTGGGTTTAAGATATAGGTTTAGGGTTAGGGTTTATTGTTTAGTGTTTAGGGTTTAACATTTAGAGTTTATGGTTTAGGGTTTTGGGTTTAGGGTTTAGAGTTTACGGTTTATGATTAAGGGTTTATGGTTGGTTTAGGTTTTACGGTTTTGGGTTTAGTATTAAGGGTTTAGGGTTTAGAGTTACGGTTAGGGTTTAGGGGTTTGTAGGTTTAGGGTTTAGGGGTTAGGATTTAGGGGTTAAGGTTTAGGGTTTAGAGTTTAGGACTTAGGGTTGAAGGTTTAGGGTTTAGTGTTTAGGTTTAGGGTTAAGGATTTAGAGTTTAGGGTTAGGGTTTAGGATTTTTAGTATAGGATTTGGGGTTGGTGGTGTTGGGTTTAGGGATTGCGGTTTAGGATTTAGGATTTTAGGCTAAGGTTTAGGGTTTAGGATTTAGGTTTAGGGTTAGGGTTTAGTGTTTAGGGTTTAGGGTTTAGGATTTATGGTTTAGGATTTAAGGTTTAGGCTTTGGGTTTAGGATCGAGGGTTAGGGTTAATGGTTTAAGGTTTAGGGTTTTAGATTTAGGGTTTAGGGTTTTGGGTTTATGGTTTAGGGTTTTGAGTTTCGGATCTAGGGTTTAGCGTTTAGGGGTTTGGATTTAGGGTTTAATATTTAAGGTTTAGGGTTTAGGGTTTAGGGTTTTGGGTTTAGTGTTTAGGGTTTAGGGTTTAGAGTTTTGATTTAGGGTTTAGTGTTTAAGTTTAGGTTTATTGTTAGGGTTTAGGGTTTAGGGTTTAGGGTTTAGGGTTTAGGGTTTAAGGTTTAGGGTTTGGGTTTAGGGTTTAGGGTTTAGGGTTTAGGGTTTAGAGTTTAGGGTATAGGGTCTAGGGTTTAGTTCTTAGGGTTTCAGGTTTAGTGTTTAGGGTTTAGGTTTAGGTTTAGGGTTTACGGTTTAGGGTAAGATTTTAAGGTTTACGGTTTACAGTTTAGGTTTAGGGTTTAGTGTATACGGTAAGGTTCTAGTTTTTAGGTTTAGGGTTTAGGGTTTACGGTTTAGGTTTACGGTTTAGGGTTTACGGTTTGTGGCTTAGTGTTTATGGTTTGTGACTTAGGGTGTAAGGTTTATGGTTAAGGGTTTAGTGTTTATGTTTTAGGGTTTTGGTGTTAGTGTTTAGGGTTTAGGATCTAAGGTTAGGGTTTAGGGTTTAGGGTTTAGGATTTAGGGTGTAGGGTTTAGGGTTTAGAGTTTATAGTTTTGGGTTTATGGTTGAGGGTTTAGGTTTAAGGGTTAAGGGTTTACGGTTTTGAGTTGTTGGTTTAGAGTTTAGGGTTTAGGTTTTAGGGTTTAGAGTTTCGAGTTGTAGGTTTAGGGTTTAGGAGTCAAGATTTAGGGTTTAGTGTTTAGGGTTAAGAGTTTATGATTTAGGTTTAGGGTTTATGGTTTATATATATATATATTTTTTTATTTTTTTTATTATTTTAATTAGAGCGACCCTTGAGGGGGTCAGGGGCTTAGCAACACCCCCAGGCCTTACCATAAATAAAAAACAAAAGAAATACAAGGAGGGGGACATAAAACCTTACCTCGGATTCTATGGTGGTTCATGAGTCTATTTTCTTACTAAGGAAAATCTACTCATCCCCATGATTCTAAGAAGAAACCTAGAACTACGCACCTATAGAGAGGACTCCTCTCTGTACATAAGTTCTAAGAAACATAAATGAGGGAGACTCTTCCCTTACAATTAGACCCAAACCTAGCTAAAAAAACTAGTAGAGGACCTAAAAGAACAGGAATGAGAAGCTTCAAGGTGGTTTTTTGATTGGGTTTATATTTATGGTTTAGGATTTAGGGTTTAGGGTTTAGGGTTTAGGGTATAGGGTTTAGGGTTTAGAGTTTTGGTTAGGGTTTTGAATTTAGGTTTTAGGGTTTAGGGTTTAGAATTTAGGGTTTAGGATTTAGAGTTTAGGATTTATAGTTTATGGTTTAGAGTTTGGATTTAGGCTTTAGTGTTTAGGGTTTTAGGGTTGAGGTTTAGAATTTAGGGTTTAGTGTATAGGATTTAGGTTTAGGGTTTAAGGTGTACGGTTTAGGGTTTATGGTTTAGTGTTTTTAATTTTGGATTTAGGGTTTAGGGTTTAGAGTTTGGATTTAGGGTTTTGGATTTAGGTTTAGGGTTTAAGGTATAACATTTAGAGTTTATGAATTAGGGTTTAGGGTTTAGGGTTTAGAGTTTAGGGTTTCTGGTTAAGGGTTTAGGTTTTATGGTTTAGTGTTTTGGGTTTAGGGTTTAGGGTTTTGGGTTTAGGGTTTAGGGTTTAGAATTTATGGTTAAGGGTTTCCGGTTTAGAGTTTAGGGTTTAGGGTTAGGGTATAGAGTTTAAGGTTTAGGGTTTTGGGTTTATGATTTAAGATTTAGGGGTAAGGATTTAGGGTAAGGGTTTAGGGTTTGGATTTAGGGTTTAAGGGTTTAGGTTTAGGGTTTAGGGGTTAGGGTTTAGAGGTTAGGATTTTGTGTTTAGTGTTTAGAGTTTAGGATTTAGTGTTTAGGGTATAGGTTATAGGATTTAGTGTTTAGGATTTAGGGTTTACGGTTTACGGTTTACGGTTTAATATTTATGGTTTATGGTTTAGGGTTTAGGTTTAGGTTTAGGGTTTAGGTTAAGGGGTTAGGTTGTAGGGTTAGGTTCTAGTGTAGGGTTTAGGGAAATAGGGTTTACTGTTTAGGTTTACGGTTAGCAGTTTAGGGTTTAAGGTTTAGGTTTTAGGGATTACGATTTAGAGTTTAGGGTTAAGGATTTAGGGTTTAGGGTTTAGAGTTTAGAGCTTAGGGTTTAGGGGTTAGGGGTTAGAGTTTAGAATTTAGGGTTTATGGTTGAGGGTTTAGGGTTGAAGGTTTAGGTTTTATGGTTTAGGGTTTTGGGTTTAGGGTTTCGAGTTGTATGTTTAGAGTTTAGTGTTTAGGTTTAAGGGTTTAGAATTTTGGTTTAGGGTTTTGAGTTTACGATTTAGGGTTTAGGGTTTAGGCTATAAGGTTTAGGATTTAGGGATTAGGGTTTTTGGGTTTAGGATTTATAGTTTAGAATTTAGGGTTTAGGGTTTAGGGTTTTGAGTTTACATTTAAGAGTTGAGGTTTAGGGTTAGGGTTTATTGTTTCGGGTTTAGGGTTTAGGGTTTATTATTTAGAGTTTATGATTTAGGGTTTAGGGTTTAGGGTTTATGGTTAATGGTTTAGGGTTTATGGTTTAGCTTTTAGGGTTTCGGGTTTAGTGTTTAGTGTTTTGTGTTAGGGTTTAGGGTTTAGGGATTAGGGTTTAGAGTTTAGAGTTTAGAATTTATGGTTAAGGGTTTAGGGTTAAGGGTTTAGGTTTTAGGGTTTAGGGTTAAGATTTAAGGTGTAGGTTTAGAGTTTAGTATTTAGGTTTAGGGTTTAGGGTTTTGAGTGGTGTAGGGGTTAAGATTAAGGGCTTAGGGTGTAGGATTAAGAGATTAGGATTTAGGTTTAGGATTTAGAGTTTAAGTTTAGGGTTAGGGTATAGATTTAGAGTTTAGGATTTAGTGTTTAGGATTTACAGTTTAAAGTTTGGATTTAGGGGTTAGGGTTGAGGTGTAGAATTTAGGATTTAGTGTATAGAACTTAGATTTAGGGTTAAGGGTTAGGTTTTTAGGTTTAGGGTTAAGGATTTAGGGTTTAGAGTTAAGATTTTGGGTTTAAGATTAAGATTTAAGGTTAGGGTTTACAATTTAGGATTTACATTTAGACTTTATGATTAAGGGTTTAGGGTTTAAGGTTTAGGGTTTAGGGTTTTCCGTTTAGGATTAAGGGTTTAGGGTTTAGGGTTAGGATTAAGGTTAGGGGTTAGGATTTAGGGGTTAAGGTGTAGAGTTTAGAGTTTAGGCTTAGGGTTGAAGGTTTAGGGTTGAGAGTTTAGGTTTAGGGTTAAGGATTTAGAGATTAGGATATGGTTTAGGGTTAGGGATTAGGTTTTTGAGTATAGTATTTAGGGTTTAGGGTGTTGGGTTTAGGGATTGTGGTTTAGAGTTTAGGGTTTAAGGCTAAGGTTTAGGGTTTATGATTTAGGTTTACGGTTAGGGTTTAGTGTTTAGGGTTTATGGTTTAGGATTTATGGTTTAGGATTTAGGGTTTAGGTTTTGGGTTTAGGATTGAGGGTTAGGGTTAATGGTTTAAGGTTTAGGGTTTAAGATTTAGGGTTTAGGGTTTTGGGTTTATGGTGTAGGGGTTTGGGTTTAGGGTTTAATATTTAAGGTTTAGGGTTGAGGGTTTTGGGTTTAGGGTTTAAGCTTACGTTTAGTGTTAGGGTTTAGGGTTTAGGGTTTATAGTTTAGGGTGTAGGGTTTGGGTTTAGAGTTTAGGGTTTAGGGTTTAGGGTTTGGGTTTAGAGTTAAGGGTTTACGGTCTTGGGTCTTGGGTTTAGTGCTTAGGGTTTCAGGTTTAGGTTTAGGGTTTAGGGTTTAGGGTAAGGTTCTAGTTTTTAGGTTTAGGGTTTACAATTTAGGTTTAGGGTTTAGGGTTTACAGTCTAGGTTTAGGTTTTATGGTTTGTGACTTAGGGTGTAAGGTTTATGGCTTAGGGTTTCAGGTTTAGTGTTTAGGGTTTAGGTTTAGGTTTAGGGTTTAGGGTTTAGGGTAAGGTTCTAGTTTATAAGTTTAGGGTTTAGGGTTTAGGTTTAGGGTTTAGGGTTTAGGGTTTAGGGTGTACAGTTTAGGTTTAGGCTTTAGGTTTTATGGTTTGTGGCTTAGTGTTGGTTTGTGACTTAGGGTGCAAGATTTATGGTTAAGGGTTTAGGGTTTATGTTTTAGGGTTTTGGGTTTAGTGTTTAGGGTTTAGGATCTAAGGTTAGGGTTTAGGATTTAGGATTTAGGGTGTAGGGTTTACAATTTAGATTTTAGAGTTTAGGGTTTATGTTTTAGGGTTTAGGGTTTAGGGTTTCGAGTTGTTGGTTTAGAGTTTAGGGTTTTGGTTTTAGGGTTTTGGATTTAGGGTTTAGGGTTTCGAGTTGTAGGTTTAGGGTTTAGGAGTCAAGATTTAGGGTTTAGTGTTTATGATTTAGGTTTAGGGTTTAGGGTTTATATTTATGGTTTAGGATTTAGGGTTTAGTGTTTATGATTTAGGTTTAGGGTTTAGGGTTTATATTTATGGTTTAGGATTTAGGGTTTAGGGTTTAGAGGTTTTGTTTAGGGTTTTGAATTTAGGTTTTAGGGTTTAAGGTTTAGGATTTAGGGTTTAGGATTTAGAGTTTATGGTTTAGTTTGGATTTAGGCTTTAGTGTTTAGGGTTTAGGGTTGAGGTTTAGGATTTAGGGTTTAGTGTATAAGATTTAGGTTTAGGGTTTAGGTCTTAAGGTTTAAGGTGTACGGTTTAGGGTTTAGGGTTTAGTGTTTTGAATTTTGGATTTCGGGTTTAGGGTTTATAGTTTGGATTTAGGGTTTTGGATTTAGGTTTAGGGTTTAAGGTTTAACATTTAGAGTTTATGAATTAGGGTTTAGGGTTTAGGGTTTAGGGTTTAGCTTTTAGGGTTTTGGGTTTAGTGTTTAGGTGTTTTTTTTTTTATTTATTTATTTGAACGACCCTTGGGTGGGTCAGGGGCTTAGCAACACCCCCAGGCCTTAGCATAAATAAAAACAAAATTAAGTACAAGGAGGAGGACATAACATCTTACCTCCGATCCTATGGTGGTTCAGGAGTTGACTTTCATACTAAGGTCACTCAACTCATCCCCATACTAGAAAAGTCAAACCTAGCACGAAGCACCTAAGGAGAGGACTCCTCTCCATACAAAATAGCTAGGAAAGCGTAAATTAGGGAGACTCTCCCCTTACAAATGAAAGGAGAAAATAAATAAATTAAAAAGCCTATTCAAAGAAACTATACCTATTCTAGCCATAGTCAAATTGAAAAGACTGAATTATAGATCAAGGAGGCTTTTTGATTCTTTTCAGCTTCCTTCTTCTGAAGTTGATCATGCCCATCTTCTCCAATAAGTAGCTTCCTTTAATTGGAATCGGAAGTTGGTTGAGAGTGTAAAACAATTGAGGAATGTCTTTCTTGTGGCTCAATTTGGCTAGAAAGTCAGCAGTGGTGTTGGCTTCCCTCTAAGTATGCAAGCATTGAAATGATTCCATCTGTTGAATGAGATTCTGCAGCTCCTTAACGTATTCTTGAAGCTTCCATGGAGGATTGATATTAAGGTTTATCCAATGAGTGAGGAGTTCCGAATCCACTTCCAACACAACCCTCCTATAGCCATGTTGATAGCACCAATTTAATCCAAACACGCAGCATGGACCTCTGCCTGTTTGTTGGAGCCAGTACCAAGGGGTACTGTGAAAGCAAATATAAGGTCCCCTGCCTGATCCCTAAGAATGCCACCCCCTCCTATGCTGCCAGGGTTAGCTAACCCACTGCCATCCGTGTTCAATTTGCAGTAGTTAGCAGGTGGTTTATTCCAGATGACTGGCTTGACTCCTACTTCATGGGAGCATTGTTGAACGTAGCTGATCAGTTCAGGCCAGGAACTAGGCCATTGAAGTTATGGGAAAACAGAATTGAGAAGAAGAGAAGTGTCTTTGAAGATCATGAACTTGACTCTTGTGCTACTCGACTGTTTCCCTCCATATTTAGCTGAGCACATGTTCTTCCAAAGGTTCCAGCTGATGATAATATGTATTGCATGGTAAAGAAGTTTTTGAACTTCATTTGTATGCTCCTTGGTCCACCATCTCATGATCAGATTCTTCAAAGGAATCCTGTCCTGCCTAACTGGGGTATAGCTGAATGATATTGCCAAATGTGATTAGCAAAATGTCCCGACACAAAGATGTGGTCAATCGTATCCCAACCAGTCTTGATACAGCAGGAACACTTAACAGGGGGGACTCCAAAGGTAGCTGTTTTGTCATTAGTAGGCAATTTCCCTCTCAAGGCTCTCCATAAAAGAAATGAAACCTTGAAGGGAATGTGTCTGCCAAATATAATTATACAACTTACTTTTGGGCCTTTTGGTTCTGATGTTTTCCCATGCAGAAGCACACGTGAATTTCCCATTATCAGTAAGTTTCCAGATAGGTTAGTCTGCAACAGCTTCTTGAAACTGAAACTGTATATTCAAAATCTTTGGGACCGTGTTTAGGCCTAGTTTCGGGTTTAGAGTTTAGATTTTAGAGTTTAGAATTTATGGTTAAGGGTTTCCGGTTTAGGGTTTAGGGTTTAGGGTTTAGGGTTAGGGTATAGAGTTTAGGGTTTAGGGTTTAGGGTTTATGATTTAAGGTTTAGGGTTTAGGATTTAGGGTTAGGGTTTAGGGTTTAGGGTTGGATTTAGGGTTTAAGGGTTTAGGGGTTAGGGTTTAGAGGTTAGGATTTTGGGTTTAATGTTTAGAGTTTAGGATTTAGGGTTTAGGGTATAGGGTTTAGGATTTAGTGTTTAGGATTTAGGATTTAGGGTTAGGGTTTACGGTTTATGGTTTAATATTTATGGTTTATGGTTTAGGGTTTAGGTTTAGGTTTAGGGTTTAGGTTAAGGGATTAGGGTTTAGGGTTAGGTTCTAGTGTAGGGTTTAGGGTTTAGGGAATTATGGTTTAGAGTTTAGGGTTTACGGTTTAGGTTTAGGGTTTGCGGTTTAGGGTTTAAGGTTTAGGTTTTAGGGATTACGATTTAGAGTTTTGGGTTTAGGGTCTAGGGTTTAGGGTTTAAGGTTTAGAGTTTAGAGTTTAGGGTTTAGGGATTAGTGGTTAGAGTTTAGAGTTTAGGGTTTATGGTTGAAGGTTCAAGTTTTAGGGTTTAGGGTTAGGTTTAGGGATTTGGGTTTAGGGTATCGAGTCGTATGTTTAGAGTTTAGTGTTTAGGTTTAAGGGTTAAGGGTTTAGGGTTTAGAGTTTAGAATTTTGGATTTAGGTTTAGGGTTTAGGGTTTAGAATTTTGGTTTAGGGTTTTGAGTTTAGGATTTTGAGTTTAGGGTTTACGGTTTAGGGTTTAAGGTTTAGGATTTAGGGATAAGGGTTTAGGGTTTAGGATTTATAGTTTAGAATTTAGGGTTTATTGTTTAGGGTTTTGAGTTTGCATTTAAGAGTTGAGGTTTAGGGTTAGGGCTAATTGTTTAGGGTTTAGGGTTTAATATTTAGAGTTTATGATTTAGGGTTTAGGGTTTAGGGTTTATGGTTAATGGTTCAGGGTTTATGGCTTAGCTTTTAGGGTTTTGTGTTTAGTGTTTAGTGTTTAGTGTTAGGGTTTAGGGTTTACGATTTAGGGTTTAGAGTTTAGAGTTCAGAATTTATGGTTAAGGGTTTTAGGTTTAGGGTTTAGGTTTTAGGGTTTAGGGGTTAAGATTTTGGGCTTAGGGTTTAGAGTTTAGGATTTAGGTTTGGGGTTTAGGGTTTTGAATTTTGGTTTAGGGTTTTGAATTTTGGTTTAGGGTTTTGAGTTTAGGATTAATGGTTTAGGGTTTAAGATTTAGGGATTAGGGTTTAGGGTTTAGGATTTAGAGTTTAGGATTTAGGGTTTAGGGTTTAGAGTTTGCATTTAAGAGTTGAGGTTTTGGATTTAGGGTTTAGGGTTTAGGGTTAGCTTATAGAGTTTAGAGTTTAGGGTTTAGGGTTTATGATTTACGATTTAGAGTTTAGGATTTAGGGTTAGGATTTAGGGAGCATGTCCGCGTCGCGGACTAGATCCACCCAAGGGCCAAAAAGTGGCTCCGCGTCGCGGACATGTCGCGGACTCTACTGTCTCGAATTTTAATTTATGAAACTTGCGGGAACACCTCCGCGTCGCGAACTTGATCCCCGACGAAATATGCGAAAATAAAACTCAAGTTTGACT
>JAJONZ010030629.1:0-14035 GCA_029582445.1 Solanum paucissectum
ACCCATCCTCAAAGTCATTACTTTACTCGGGAAAAGGGCAACCTCATACTCAAGGCGCAAACTTAAGAGGTACCTTGTTTGTCAGTGAATATTATTTCAACTACACAATGCTAAAGATTACATTTCTCTTTAAGAAACAAGCAATGTGCAGATATTATAATTCTACTGTTAAGAGTTTACTCCATAGTTTTCAAGTTTTAGTTGCTCTTCTTCATCTTTGAGAACACTTAGAAAACCGCCGCAGCAGCAGCACATACAATAGCTACACCCACCACCAATTCTCACCACAAAAGTTTATATTTTTTTCAGACACTAAACCTTACTATACCGAATCAGCTACCGGAGAAACCAGAAAGCACCAAAAACCAAACCGAATTCACACATTCCAGGTGAACGAATCTCAATTAGGAGGAACATATGCATCTAACACGCTAGAATCGCACATCAATTTCCAAATTGGGGAAGAGACAAGCAACATCAAACACAATAGGAGAATTCAAATCAAACTATTAAAACGAAAACAAGAGGATTCATAGGAGAGAACTCACCGATGTTAAACGAAGAAGAACCCTAATGAAATCACTCCAAAAGACGGAGGAATATCTCAAAATGACCGCTCGACGCAGCTTGGAACCGGCCCAATATATACCTTACTCCATTTTTTTTTTGTTTTCTAGACAATATAACGTAAATTATTAGTGTCATTCCAAAATTATTGACAGCTTTAAAAATATTTTTTACTTGACTTAACTAAATTTTCGATACACTTCAATATACAATATGACATAGCAAGTGATTTCAAACTTTTGTAAGAGCATGAAGTTGTTAATAGAAATCGAGAAAAGTGTTGAAACCATCCCTAAACTTGACGAAAATTTAGGCGTGTATTTAACTAATATTGCAAAATCTTGTTGTATTTAGCTTCAATTAGTCAAGTAAGGGGTGTATTTAATGATGTCAATAGTTTGGGGATGAAACTAATAATTTGCGCCAAGTTTAAGGATAATTTTTATACTTCTTTTTTTTAAAATAAAATAAAATTATGTGATCCAAAAAAAAATTGAGTGAACAAAATTTTTTATATACTTTTTAGATGTTTCAAGTTGATAATTTGTATAGGTTACGGATTTAAATTGTGATTTATAATAGGTTCACCTCATGTAGGTTCATTGTGCTTTATATATAGGTTACAAATTTAAATTGTAAGTAGTTATTAATACTTGGGGAAAATGCCTAAGTACACCCCCACCTATGCCCGAAATTCATGAAACACACTAATACTATACTAAGGTTCTACTACCCCTGAACTTATTTTATAAATAATTTTCTACCCATTTTCGGCCTATGTGGCACTTGCTTGAAAAAAAATGTCAACACACACTGGGCCCACAAGATAGTGTCACGTAGGCCGAAAAGGGGTAGAAAATTATTTATAAAATAAGTTCAGGAGGGTAATAGGACTTTAGTATAGTATAAGCGTGTCTCTGAGATTTCGGGCATAGGTTGGAATGTACTTATGCATTTTCCCTTAATACTTGTATAAGGTACTAAATTGTCTATATCCACTTCTTGTGGTACAGTCTTTCCCTGAATTCACATTAACGAAATGCTTTGTGCACCGAATTACCAAATTTTATTAGTATAACTTTTGCTTAATTGCATTTATGTGTAGGCAATAGTTATACTTAAGTAAGAACCACCTCAGAGAGTTTCTCCATATTTTGATTTATTCGATGTATGTCATTCATGTTGGCTTTAAGTCTTTAATTTGGACTTTATTAAGGCATCTTGTGCACAGAGCAGAGCTACATTAACAAAAAGAATTCAGCCCAACTCACAAGTTTTTGCTTATTTCTTGTAATTTATACTAGAAATTAGAAAATATACTAACATGTATAAATGTTAATTACAAATTCAATAATTAAAATAAGTTATGAATTTTGACAACTCAAAAATTCAAAACACGTTAACTTCAAATTGTGATTTCATCTCCGCATGTGACGTGAGCCAATTCATATAAGTTTAGATTTTCTTAACACGACTCATTTAACAACTCGATACATGAATGTCACAAATTTATGGACATTGTATAGATAAATTTCTTTTACATTAAGTTAAGTGTGTAAAGTTTGTCTGTTCGTTTATATAAACAATATATTTTAAAATCTTTTATTACTCTGCAGGATAATTTGAGTGGATCATTTTCTTATGAGAAAATGGTTAAATGTCCTCTAATCTATTACTGGATAGTCAACTATACACTTAAATTTTACGGGGGTCCTATCACCCCCTGAACTGTTTAAAATAGAAATTATTGTACCCCTAAAAAGCCACAACCACATTTATGTTGATGGGTGAAACTCACGCGTTTGACACGTGAAAATTCCACTAAAAAAAGTTTTTCTTCAATTTTTTCATTTTTCTTTACTCTTTTCTTCTATTTTTTCACCATCTCTCCAAACCAAAAAATATTTTCACCATTTTCTACATTACTATAAACACCAAAGGTCTACCAATCACTACAATCTTGAAAAGGAGAAGGTCGGCAACGATTTTGATACTCATTTGTCATTTCGTCCACTACTTGATTGATATTAAGATCATTTTCATGAATGCATATGTCAAATTTTTCAAATTGGAGTTAATGAATACATAACAATGGAGGAAAGTTGAATGTGGGTTTCATCGAAAATTCAAAAAAATTCGTTGGTTTGGATTAAAATTATAAATTTGAAGCTCCGAAGAATCAAAATAAGAATTTGCCAACCGAATTAACTTTGTGGTTTGACCATGTACAAGGATGATTAACAACTCCACTAATATCGATAAAGAGTTGATTCAAAAATTCCTAATTTCATATACAAATTAGAATCAAGAGGAATACAAAAAATTTATGGTACATCCGGTGAAGATAGCAGTGGTGGCAACGACGTAAAAATGACGGGAGATGGATAGATCTGGTCATAAAGAAGGAAGGGATTTCTATGAAGAAGAAAGAAAAGAATAAGGAAAAAAATAAAAGATATATTTATAGAGAGAGATCCGTCAAAATGGGCTTAGCCCATGGGGCTGGCCCAATCCTAACCGTTATTGGGGTAGGGTTGTGATATGATTTTTCAACCCCATTTAAAATTAGGGCTCATAAACCCTGCCCATATAAGCCCTTGGCCCTTGAGGCTTGATCGGGGTTGGCCCATGGGCCAAAACTTTTTATTCAAGAGTAATTTATAATAATCTCACTAGTATATAATCTAATTATTTGAATACACGCTATGTTGTAATATTATGAATCGTCATACCTAGATACATATATCTCGGAATAAATGGACTCAAAATTAGGTTAATTTGTTCTAGATACACTCTATCAAAGTAGATTCACATGTATCTAGGATACATATACAAATCTTGCACCCTCGCCTCCCTCCCATCTTGCTTGTCACTCTCTTATCTCACTCGCATATTTAGTATGCGAGATACATGCTAATTACACTATATTTTTTCCAGTGTTATTGAAACAACACCATTATTTGCAATATTTAATTTGAAAATCTTCTCATTTTCTTGATGTTATAGAATTACAAGTTTGGAAAAAAAAAGGGCTGGCCTACCCCAGCCCTTGGTCCTTCTAGGGTTGGGCTGGGTTGAGCATTTTCAGGCCCACCAAATGAAGGGCCGGCCCGCCCTAGCCCTTCAAATTCATTTTTCCGCGAGGCTTGGGCCCGATGGGGCTGGGCCTGTCCTTTTTGACAACTCTATTAAATAATATATATACTAAAAAAAAAATTAATATTTTTTTTCGGTGCTCACTCTCTCAGAGAGAGTGAAATACACTCACTTCGCCACATAAGCATTTAGGGAGATGATAATTTCAGTTTTAAACAGTTCAGGAGATGATAGGACCCCGTGAAATTTAAGTGTGTAGTTGAAAATCTGATAATAGATTGGGGGGCAGTTGACCATTTTCTCTTTTCTTATTAAACAAGCATAATAGTCTTCAACTTACATATATATTACTCAAGCTCTTTAAAAAAATATCATCACATCCGTGTCTCGGAACAGAGAGTTTATAACTAGTCCATCACTAACCAATAGACTCAAAGCACCAAATAGTCATGCTCCCATGGCTTGCTTTAGGCCATATAATCCCATTTCTCAATCTCTCCAATGAACTTGCTATAAAGGGTCACAAAATCTCATTCTTGTTACCCAAAAATGCTCAAATGAAACTTCAAAATCTCAATCTTTACCCTAATCTCATCACTTTCTACACACTCAAAATCCCTCATATCCATGGCCTTCCATATGGAGCTGAAACTACAGCTGATATTCCTAGATCTTTGGAAACTCTACTAGCAACAACTATGGATGAATTGTATGATGAAATCAAATCTTTTCTTCAAAACCTAAAACCCCATTTCGCTTTCTTTGATTTTGCTCATTGGGTTACTGAAATAGCAACAGAAATTGGGGTATCAAGACTCTTTGTTATAAACTTACTTCCCCTGCTACATTAGCTATTTCGTTGATTCGATCTCCGGAAAATAGTGTTTTTATGGCATCAACTGAAGCTGAAAAAGTTAGGCCATCACCAAGTTATCCTTCTGCCCCCTCCCTCTCTTTTTTGTTCGGGTAATTTTCAAAAATAGCTATAGTTTGAGGTTTAATTAACAATCATAGTGATAATTTGGATAACTCGCTCTATATCAGTGACACAAAAGTTTCAAAAAATCCGCGAATTATTGTGACTACATAACAACCAGTCCTTTACACAGGACCTTTTCTTCCGGAGCCTGAAAAGAATAACAATTTTTCGTGATCTATATATAAGTTACGTATTCAAGCTGTGAAAGCAGTTATTAATGCTTGTACTCCCTCCGTCCCTATTTACCTGTCCATATTTCCTCTTTTAGTTGTCCCTATTTACTTGTCAATTTTGACAAATCAAGAAAGAACAATTTTTTTTCCTATTATACCCTCATTTAAATTTCTTGAAAATTTCTAAGTTTTAATTCATCCTTTTTGAAACCATAATTAATAAGGATAAAATTGTAACTCACTATGCTAATTATTGTTATCTTAATATGTGTGTCATTTCTAAAGTGGACAACTAAAAAGGGACGGAGGGAGTATTAGGTAGACTAGAATGTCTACATCACACATTTTGTGGTGCATTCTTTCCCAAACTCACGTTAGCGGAATGCTTTGTACACCGAACTATCTTATGAAGCAATTAGATGTCCAATTTGAGCCTATATGACATGACCGATCAATAGATCCACCTTTGTCATATATTTCATACATCTATAGCTTTTGATTAATTGCATTTATGTGGAGACAATAATTATAACTACCATAAAGAGTTTGTATTTGCATTAGAAAAAATATTAAATATGTATAAACATTGATTACAAATTCATTAATTAAAATGAGCTATGGGTTTTAATTGCAAAATTCAAAATTCGTAAAGTTTAAATTCTGATCTCATCTCTACATGTGAGTCAATTTGTATAAGCTTGGATTTTCTGAACATGACTCATTTGACAACTCAATACATGGATGTCATAAATCTATTGACATTAAATAGGTAATCTCTTTTTACATTAAGCTAATTATGTAAAGTTTGTTTGTTCGTTCATATAAACAATGTATTTAAGAATCTTTTATTACTCAGCAAGATAATTCGAGTCGGTCATGTTAGTATTAAACACGCATGATAGTCTTTATTTACCTAACATATTGCTCGGGCTTTTCAAAAATATTGTCTCATCTAAAACCATCTCCAACCGTACTCTATTTTAGTCTCTATTCTCTATATTTAGAGAGTAAAATAGAGAATGTCCTCTCCAAACACTCTCTATTTTACCCTCTACTCTCCAATTATAGAGAGTTGAATAGTAGTTATCCATACTCTCTATTTCATTTTTTGAATATTGTATTATTATTTCTATTATTTTGTAATTAACATATTATTTTCATATAAGACTATTAATTAAATCTCTAATATTCATAATTTTTTAAAAATGTAATAAAACATTTTTAAAAATATATTATTTAGTATATATTACTTTCATCCTGAATAAATAATATTTCAATTATTTTTTAAATTTTTTTTGTCACTTTAAGTGAATATAATTTGATATTATTATTAATGTTTACTATGAAGAATGCACAAAATTTAATGATAAAATGAAAATTCAAATAGAAAATACAACACATAACAGTCTAATTTAAATACAAGATTACAATACAACACAATACATAACACAATTATTTTAAAAATCATAATAATAATTTAATGATTCGATAGGTTGTCATGATCCAGACCATCGTGATTGGCACCCACACTAACCCTCTGGTGGGAAAACCATTAATGCAATTACCTAACCAAAGAACTACACAACTAAATCAAGACTAAGGCATTTAAAGATACGAAAGTAGGTTTAAATGTCTAAAGGAAAAATAGGGAGTTTCCATAAACTCCGAAGTCTAACAAACGATTGCGGAATTAAAGCCTAGAAACTGAAAGTCAATGTACCAAAACTCTAACAAGGATCATAAGTCTAAAAGAAATGGGTACAACCCAATTAAACATAAGAAATCAAAAGTAGTAGTCTAAGTTCGAAGATGTGGACATAAACAAAAAGAGAACTCATGACAGCCCAGAAAAACTAGCTCACCCCTGAATTCGATCGATCATTGGTCTTCTAAACGAGGTATGTCAGTAGCCGCCTAAAGATGCCCTTTACTCAACAAAGAAAGAGCAAATACAGTATCAGTACACAATTACCGTGTACTGATAGGATCATGCGGCTATCCCAATAGGTGAAACATATATAAGTGATTACAATACTAATAAACATGCATACACCGAACATATACAAAAGCAGTCATCATTTCAGGATTAACGTACAGTTTCATATTCTCAAAATACATCTATATGTCAAGTCAATGGTCCTCTCATGGAACTCACACACAAACTGTTCGTGTACCGATACGTGGTATCCGATCCAAGTTAGTGTGCCGAGCGTGACACTCGATCCTATTTATGCGCCGAAACGTGGCACCCGATCCAAGTTAGTGTGTTGGAATGTAACACCCGATCCATTCAACAAGCCACAATCACAATGTACACTCTCATAATCATACAATCAAGTCATGATTCATGGCATACAATTATTCAATCATTCTCAGTTACGATTAGTGTGATCAATAATGCACATCATATACATACATGCATTATAATGAAGTAATTACTAACATACATCACATCAATATGAAATCATAACCATCAGCTACCTCGAACAAAGCTTGATTCTTCCCTTTCCGGATTCTTTCCGCTTGTTCTTGGTCTACAAACAATCAATATAACGCGAAGATCGATAAACAAGATCTAATAAACCGGATTATAATCAATAATATCAATCCTAGGCCAAACCCTTGATCCCCATACTCAGATTAGGGCTTTTTCAACCATAATTCCCAGATCAAAATCCTCCCCCGTCGATAATTACCCAAGAAACTAAGTTCTACGGATCGAAACATGGAATCGGGGAGTGAAAACCTTACCTTTGGTGCTAGAAGAGGTGGAAAACCTTCAAGAAATATCTTTGGGTTGATCCTTAGCTCTCAAGGTCGAAAATTGCAGAATAAAATACTTTTGAGATTTATTTCCAACTTAAGTTGCGTCTATCCCACCATGACGGTCCTCACCTCGCTACAGCGGCCCCGCCCTTAGCGGGAATCCCGTCTTAGCGGCTTGCACGGAAACAGTGAGCTATTTTAAGAATTCCAAACCCACATTTCACAAGACACCTTTCACGCTAAGATCAGTTTTCAGGAGTTCTATTCGCCCAAATTTAATTCTGTAAAGTCGTACGAGTTCCTTAACGTCTTAGCTATCTACTCATGTGATCAAATTCATAATTAGATCTCCCATTTGTTGACAGATTTCCCTAGACCTCTCTATCTTCGATTTCGTCCAAATCTGGATTGGGTTGGGAAATTCCAAGTTAATACCAAAAAGTTTTCCGACCCAAAAGTTTTCCCCGTTGACTTTTTTATAACGACAGGAACAGGTCGTTACATAGGTCCTTTCGAAACTTAACAATATTCCGAAAAAAAATTAATGTATGATCCAGAGAAGTTGTGATTGCGGTTGTGCTTGTTGATTTCTTTTTTTTCAGGTATTCGTAATTATTATTTAGAAATTTAGAATAAAATATAAATCTATATTATTTAAAGAATTTGAAATAAAATAAAATTTTATATTACATGTAAATTATATAGGGTGATTATTTGGAAAAAAAGAAAGCAAGGATTTAAAAGATAAATAATAATATAATATCGAGGAGAGAAGAAGATTTTTTTAGAGAGTATGTTCACACTATAAACTAGTTTATTTTTTAACATTTTTTTCCTTTAACTTAAATATTGAATATATTCTTCAATTATGTTTTCAAGACATTGAAAATGATTAATGAAATTAATTATTGATGATTTTCATAATTAAACATGAGAAAGGAACCACAAAATTCACCAAAGAAAATATACGTCTCACCCACTCTTCTTACTTGAAATTTTCAAGATCTAAAAAAAAATGAAACAGTAGTAGTAAAAAAATATAAAAAAATATATATCTTTTTCAATTTCTAAATTTCCTCCTTTCTACTTATTCTTTTTTGTTTATTTATTTTTCATTTCTTATTTCTTAATGATAAAAAAAAAATTACAAAAGAGGAGTAAAGTGTAGGCTATCTATTTTACTTTATAATTTCTAAACATGAAAAGATAAATTATATCAAAATTTAAATATTAAAAATTTATATCTATAATACTCAAATTAAAAATATGAAATTCACCAAGTTGACAAAATAATTACTCTTATTTATTTAAAGGAGTTGTTGTTATGCATGAATTTTCTAGAAAAAAGTTAAATGATAAAATTTATTTTATCCGATTATACTTAGACGGTATGTGAGCGAAATATGAAGAAAATTGAAATTACCATCATGTGTCCTCCATTATGTGATTACTTTCATATCCTCGAACGTATATGAATCACATCATATACAAATAAAGACTCATTAAAATTAATGAATCACATTATAACACAAATGTTGATGGTGCTTCATTGAAAATTATAATAACTAGGAAAGGATGTAGAAAGTTATTTATGATTTCAAAATAAAATTTTATAAACAAAATTGAAAGACAAACATCTTCATAATTCTCTGATGATAATGACAACACAAATTTGTTAAACATGAACTAGATCAAAGTTTCTTCGCACATATATTTTTCTTTATTAGTATTATTTGTTGTTTTATAAAAAAAAATGTTTGCTATTAAATGATATGTTAAAATATTAAGTATACACAATTATAGTCACAATATATTCCCTCCCCCCCCCCCCCCCTCAAATTAATATTCTTTTGAAACTAATTAAGAATTTTTAAAATTAAGTAATTTTATTGAATTTATTCTATGAATAAATTTAAATTACCTATTGTAATTTATTTATTTTCTGTTTTTTACAATTTTGTTTGTTTTGCTTTGCTGTATTTACTTGTGTTTTTGATAAAAGAGGCTTACATGCCTCAATTTTAAATTAAGAAAAAATAAATTACCTATTTAAATAATTATGTAAATTCAATTTTATATAATTTTTTAAATATAATGTAAAATAGTTCAATAATAACAGTCAAAATTCAAAATACTTTAGAATCGATAGATATTGATATAATAAAGAAATACTAACACTCATATGGTTCATAAGTGTCAATCCTATTTCACAACAATCCAAGATAGTTATACATTAATGTTGTTGTTTTGATATTTGTTAATTATTATGCTTGTTGACACCCAATTTTGACCTAACATTTTCAAAATTTGTAACTTTTAAGTTTTATTTATTTAATAGTTCAAGATAAATTTGTTATAATTTTAAATAAGTTTATCGATAACTATTCTTATTTATCAAAATTTAGGATTTTTTTATCAGTTAATTTTAAAATTGCATTTTTTACATGTCATTAGTCATGTTCATTATACTTTTTAATAATCATTTTATTTGTTATATTTGTTAATATTAATTTTGATATTTTACACAATCTAGAAATTCATTCGAATATGAATAAAATTTCATGTACAAATATTTTTAAAGGCTAGTGATTTTGACGCACAATTTAAAAAAATGATATTGTACTATAGATAATTTTTTATTTTCTATATAAACAAGGACTTATGCATTAGATCAAGGGTGGTGAAATAAAAATTTGGATTGATGTATCATTTTCAAATTGAGTAAGGATATATTTTACCCTTTTTGAGCCGCCAAGGTTTCACCATCGACACCAAAGCTGCCATCAAACAACCATCTCAAAGCTATCAACAAACAACCACCGTTCCTCCACCACAACCGGCCAAACTACCCCCATTTTCCCATTCTTCTCCAACCCAACACCACCATTTTTTTCGGCAAACAGCCCCAAAACACCACCGTTCCTCCACTGCGAAACCAGATCCTCCAAACAGCCACCAAGCAGCAGCTGAAACAACACCAAACAGCCATCTCCGACGAGCTCCATCTTCTCGAAACCAACAGCAAACAACAAGAGAACAACTTAACTCCGTCTAAACCCCTTCCCTTTCTCTTCCTCCTCCAGCCATGGCTAACCCACCACTGTTCGCTTCTTCTTCTCGAACTCCGGCGAGGATCTCCAAGCTCCGATGAACCGGAGCACGCCGCCAATCCCTTTCCTCTTCCCCCTTCACGATTTCTTTTCTATTTTCGCAAGTACTTCAACGAGAACCACCAAACAATAACCCCATCTCCGACGAGCTCGCAACCACGCCGGAATGACAATGGACAGCAACAACAAATCACCGCGAAACAACTAAATCCGGCCGGGAAATCTTCACTTCCGGTGACCCTTCCTTCCTTTTCACATTTTTTATATTTGTTTGGGATGAATTTTAGTTCTCAGATGCTATTGTTTTGTTAGACATTATCTCTATTGTTGTCATTTGATCAATTTGGTTTTATTTTTAGCATTTTCCAGTACTTTATTATGTTTCGGGGGAAGTTTCGATAATTACTTTGATGGCTTGCTCTTTATTTGTCCTCTTTGATGGCTTAGTTAATATAGATTGAGTTCATTAATTGTTTATGGATCGATTAAAAAGTTAGCTTTTGTTTGTGTTAAATTTGTCTAGATGTATATGGTTTCTATTTTTCTCCATTTATATTATGAATGTGGTTCTGTGTTTGTTCTATTTACTCATAGATGATTGTACTGTTTTGTCCAAGATTTTGTTACTCTTTTTTTTGTTATTAATTATTTTTTGTAAGAAGTTTCTAGTGAGCATTTGGTTTGTTTGTGTCTTATTCTATTTTTGACTTTTTCAATCTATTATTTATTGAATTGTTATCTTGTTTGGCTTAATATTGATGTGCATCATTTTACTACTTTATTCAAATTTGGCTATTGGACCACCTCGTTATTTATTTTTTATTTATTTTAAAAAATTGAATGTTTTTCTTTATTTATTTATCTTCACTTTATTTAGACTTATTAATTGATTGTGGCATTAATTTATTAGTTAGTCTTTAATTGATGACCAATGAAAAAATCTCTCCGTCGGTTTTTGAGGCCTCCCTAATTTTAAAAGACGGAAATTTAATTTAAGTTTATATATATATTGTATGTCAAAATTGACCAATGAAAAAATCTCTCCGTCGATTTTGGAGGCCTCCCTATTTTTTAAAGACGGAAATTTATTTAAAGTTTATATATGTTGTATGTTAAAATTGGCCGATGAAGAAATTACCGTCAATTTTCAAGGCCTTCCATGTTAATAAGACGAGTTTTTATTTTTAAAATATTATTTGAGTTATTTATTTTTATTCATATTTATCTAGTACTAACACTTTTACTAAGTGTCTTTACAGGTACCCGAAGTTGTTTCCCATTGAAGCTATTCGAACAAAGTATGAACAATATTTTTTATTCATTGTTGTATATTATTGACGATAGACAAATTTAGGCCGTTTATTATATTATTGTTTTATTTTATTACTTGTATATATTGCATGTTTGTTATACTCGTATACTACTTTATCTCCTCCTCAATTTGAAAAAATGAATTCAGTCGGGAACCATATTTGTAGATTTCGAAGGATGCCTAACACCTTCCCTTCGAAATAACTAGAACCCCTTACCTAGAATCTTGGTTTCGTAGATCACTTAATGGTTTCCTAGTTTTTTCCTAAAATTAGGTGGCGACTCTTTTAAAATACATTTATTCTTAAAATTCTTTTTAAATCAAATTAATTGATTATTTTTTGAGTTACCGCGACGTTTCGCCCTATTTGAATAGAGTAGGGATGTAAACAATGCTTTAAAAAATTAAACTACATATTTAAATATTATGTTTTAAAAAATTAAATTACGTATTTAAAACTACATATTTAATTATGTTTTAAAAAAATTAAATTACGTAGTTCTATAATGTGTTGATTTTTATCAATTCTAAAGTATTTTGAGTTTTGATTATCATTATTGAAATATTTTTCAAATTATATTTAAAAACATATTTTTATTTATATTATTAACATGAATTTTAATTGTCTCCTTCGATAGAAAATTCTATATTAATGAAAATATTTTTTTCAAAATGTATATCCTAATGGGAAAATCCTTTCGGGCATAAATTTTTTGGCCAGAATTATAAAAGGACATGTTCACAGTATAAACTAGTTTATTTTTGGATATTTTTGTCCATTAACTTAAATATCGAATATATTTAAGTTAAATGAAAATTTTATATTAAATGAAAATAATTTTTAAAAAATGTATATCCTGATTATGTTATACTTTATTTACATATATTAATATTAAATATATTCTAATTTAATATAGTATTCTACATTAAATACATCTATTTTAAAGTATTATATTTGATAAGTAGGTATTGAGTGATATTTTATTTATTTGTTTTGAAGCATCCTCTTAATTAATATTGTTGGAGTAACTGTATTTTGTATTCATGGTTAAAATTTGAAATATAATTTCATCAATGTCTATATATCTAAATTCTTGTTTGGAATGATTATGATATAAAAATCTAATGTGTTATTCATGGCATAGTTATAAATGTCTTATCATCAATTATTTTTTGAAACTATCTAATTTTCAAAATAACATTATTTTTTTCTCTTGAAAACATCCATTATATATATAGACTAATCTATTTAGTTGATTATATTTAAAGAAAAATTGAACTAAATTTTTTTGAGTCTACGCTTAATTACTATATTTTACTAAATTTGTATTACAAAATAATTAAGTATAATCTTAAGTAGATAAGATAGTCATTTGTAGTTATTATTAATGAGAAATTTAATTGTCTTCTTTAATAAAGAGATTTATTTTAAGCGAAAAATAATTTCTCAAAGTATGCATTGATACCTTATAAACATTTTTTAAGGTACAATTAAAAAAAAAATTATTAACTGAAAAATAGTTATTTTTAAAAATAAATCAAGTGAACTATTCACATACACAAAAAAATTCACACAAAAATATTATTTTATTAAATGAACAAAATATTTAGATAATGATAAGCAAATAAATTCACACATACGATGTTTAAGGCTGAAATTAATCATTGAAATAAAAAGATTTTAAAAAAAAAATCACATGTGAGAAGTATCAAATATATTACTGAATTTTGTGAGAAGTATCACATTAAAGGAAGTTTCTAAAATTACCTTGTATGTAATTAACTTATTTATAGTGTTATGTCATATTTTCACTATAAAATATCAAAAGAATTTATAACACGAATAATTACTTTCTTATTTTTTAATACATAAAATTCATCTTACTATTAAATTTATCACACGAAACTTATTTTTCTATATTTATCACATAAAAGTACAAACTTTATTAAAAAAGATTTGTTATTATCTGAAAAGAATAGTCTTTAAAGTTTATCATAAAAAATATTTTATTTATTTTTTTAAAAGATGATT
>JAJONZ010030630.1:0-13418 GCA_029582445.1 Solanum paucissectum
TCTAATTTCTCTGGTTTTTAGCTTTAAAATGGATAAAAAGGTCGAAGAAGAAGATATATGTAACATTCCACCGACTTAGGGCCCCACCTCACGTGCCTGCTTGCGCAGTCCCACGAAAACGCAAATATCTCTCTATTCTGAAGTCGTATGAACGAACGGTTTGATGCGTTGGAAACTAGACTCGTAGACCTTCTATTCGATAGGTCGTGGGAACCATAACTCTTAATAGATTGGGAGAAAACGTCCGAGACATTTGACCCAAATTTCAGACAAATCTTTAAAAAGAAATTTACGGTAACTTTCGTCAACCTTTATTTTGCCACTTACCTAACTTCAAAACTTGAGATACAACGCTTGAACACTTAAAATATCACATAACACATCATTCTTAATTTATTACCCACCTTCCTGGTCTTTCCACGAAGATATGAGTCAATTTATACGTTTCGAAAAGTCGGGGTGTTACAATAGCATCCTTTGTGAATGTGACTATCCAGAACCTGAAACGCATAAATTTTTAACCTAGGCGTCTCAAAGGACGACATAAATAGTTAAGCAATATAGCTCCGCAATAAAAGTGCGAGCAAAAATACAACGACGACAACCATAATAATAAACAATAATATAAAAAATTTGATAGGTATCTTACCCCACTACACTAATATAAACTGATATGCCATCACCCTAGGGTATGAAACAAGTGAGGATATTTGGACCTCATGCCATCCTCAGCTTCCCAGGTCACCTTTTCTCTATTCTTGTTTCTCCACAATACTTTAACCGAAGCCACCTCTTTGGTCCTCAATTTACGAACCTGTTGATCTAATATAGCAACTGGAGTTTCCTCGTAGGATAAATCCTTTGTTATCTGAACATCCTCAACTGGGACAACCCGATAAGGGTCTCCTACGCACTTCTGTAGCATCGATACATGGAAAACTGGATGAACAAATTCTAGCCCCGAAGGCAATTCTAACTCATAAGTCACTCGTCCTACCCTACGAAGGATCCGATATGGCCCAATGAATCTTGGACTAAGCTTGCCTTTTTTGCCAAATCTCAAATCAGTTATTGCAGCTGAATTAGAGATCGATGAGTGGAGGAAAAAATTGTAAATCAGATACATTGTTGAGGTAAAGAAACAAGAGTGGGGATTTTCAATGTATCCACTATGTATTGATACACCATACAAAACGGCTGAAGAGATACATAGCTTTGATGGATACATGTCTGTGTGGTAATTGCTATATATCAAATACATTTAATAAATTTTTGAATTTATGTATCAAGCCTAAAAGATTAGTGCATGATATATTACAATTTATGTATCTTATTTTGTATATAAAATATTGTATTTTATAAAAAGATACATTATACATGTAGTTATTTCAAATAGCATTTTTTGTGTTTGATGCATAACACAATGATGATCAATTGATATGTATATAATACATGTAATAAAGTTTGAAAACTATTAAATTTGATATATATTATGTATCATGCACATATCAATTAATTTGATACATAGTGTCTTAGTTATAGAACATAAAGGGTTTATAAATCAAATGTATTTATTGGGTGGTGTTTACAAACACATAGCCTTCTAGTTGAATAATTTTGGGTGTATATATCTGGTAGTAAAATATTACCATTGATATGTATAGTATACCTATTGTTGAATCTGATACACAATTCTCTAGTTATAGAACATTATAATTTATGTATCAAGATTGAAGATGCATTATATAACTTGATACATGTAAATGATACATTAGGTAGTGTTTATGAATCAAGTACAGTTATATTGAACATAATAAACATTAACTGAAGATTCAGCAACATTAGAGTTATGTATCAATACCTTAAATATGAACATGATACATTGCATAAAACAAAGACAATTGTAGCAGTGATGTATCAGATCAGTAATAACAATAACAAAGACTAATTTAAGAATAAAAATAAATGAGATACATTGAAAATCTGTATCTTTTGGTACTGAAGATCGTGTAATAGCAAATCCATTTTTTCCCTTTATTTTTTAGCATTTTTTCAATAGTAGATTTAGAAGTTGAGCATGTTGTAACACCTCGATATTCGAAAGAGATTAATTTAGAAAGAATTAATTTGGAAATAGAAAAATCTGAAATTTTGCAAGTTATGCTTAAGTTATGAGTTTATGCTCAACTTCAAATGACCATAACTTTCAGTACATGATGAGTTAGGTGGCTCATAAGATATTAAATGAAAGTTCTTGGAATCCTCTTTCCAACACAACCGAGTTTGCTAAATTTTGAGCTCGTATGAGGGAGATATGCCCGTTTGAAGTTAGGTTGTCCATTTAAGGAAAGTTACCCGAAAATATGAGGGGTATTTTGGTCTTTTCCTTACCCAATCAGATTAAAACAAAATATGGTAATATTTATGGGTCTAAACTGATTTGGTTCAGTTTTCACAATCCAAATTTACGCTAGGGTTTTAGAAAAGAGTTCAAGAAGAGAAAAGAGAGAAGATTCAAGGCGTTCGTCAAGTTCTTGAAGTTTTGTTACGGAATTTCGCCAAGGGTTTGATCCCAAAGAGGTATGTGAGTTCTCATAGTGTCGGGTTCGTTCACCCACACGCCAATCATGTTATTTTCAGTGCAATTTCGTTCTTGAAGTTGAAGGATTTGAGTTCTTGATGAATTTTCTTGAAATTCCCTTCGTAATCTTGATTGTTGGGGTATTGATGAGTTCTTGAGATAGAAGGTAGTGATTTGAGGATTGTTTTGAGTAAATTATTGTATACATATGTTGAGTATTCGATTCTAAGTGATTGAGAAAGAAACCATTCGATTCTAGGCGAATTAGGGTCAGAAAATGAGAAAGAAAATTCGTCGGGTTTTCTGGCAGGGGGCTGGCCAGAGAAGAGGTTCTATAGTTCAAGGGCTGGTGCCCTGCGCCACTCAGTGCGCCAGGGTCGTCTGCCCCCACCCGTTCTCTGTCGTTTAAGCTGTCTGAGTTCTTTCAGAGGGTTCCTTCGCTCCCTATTGATTCTAACTACTCTAAACTACTTCTAACATCTAGAAATCATTCACAACATGAATCATAACCTTGAATTCATAATTCAAATTCAAGATAGAGCTAAGATTCAAGTTTTGGGAGTTCTTCGAGTCATTTTAAGAAGTTTTTTTACAAATTATTTTAAATTTTGTTTTAAGACTTGAGCATTAAGTTGAGGAAGAGTAGAGCTAAGTTCATTTTCTTTAAAATGATATATGGGAACTAAGTATTTCCAAGAGAAATATTTTTACATTTAAGAAAAGAGAAAACACCGATTTCCAAAAGAGTTCATGAGCAGTTTTGAGTATCATCTCTTTTAAGAGAAAACCTTTTTATTAGTAATCTCAAAGTTGAGGAAGAGGAAATGTTTTCTTTAAAACATAATGAGCTAAGTTATATTTTTTGGGAGTAGTATTGAGCACCGATATAGGGGAGAGTTCTAACAACTCACAATCCCCATAAACCATGTAGCCATCGTGGGTAGAAAAGGGTCATACTTTTTAGATGATTCCTTTATTGTTTTTTAGCATAAAATAGTGGATCCACTTAGTTGAGGAGTTCTATACCCCGACAAAGTATATGACAGTTCTGGAAGTGTGGGCTAGACGATGTATCATCACATAGCTCATAGTGATGGTTGTCGGTTAGAGAATCTCCCAAGTAGAGTTTATTTTGTATTTTTGCATACAAATAGAGTTTATATTGTATTTTCTAATACATTGAGTTGCTATCTATTGTTTTAAAGTTTTTCTTTATACTACATTATTTTTATTGTTTTATATTGAAATGAGGTTGAGTTGAGTTGAGACGAGGTAAGTGTTTCTTCAATTCCAGTTCAAGCTTATGTCATGTTTTAGAATTTTCCTCATGCTCGTACATTCCATGTACTGACGTCATTTTGCCTGCATCTTTTATAATGCAGATACAGGTAACCAAGATAAGCAACCAGCGCTTCGTTGATCCAGTTGAGTTTAGAGTTGTTTGGTGAGCCTCCCTGCTTCCGAAGGATCCCTTCTTTATATTTTTCCAGTATTTCAGTTTGTTAGGATGATCGGGGGTCTTGTCCCAGCATCTCTCATTGTATTAGAGGCTTCATAGATAGATAAACAGTAGTTTATGAGTCTTTTCATTTTCAGTTGGTTATGTTGAGACTTGAGTTGCCTCTTTGGCTAGTTGAATGTTTTATTTCTAAAATATTCTAAGTTCACTTTTAGACAGTTGAGTAAAGTTGTGTTTTTCAGTTCATCTTGTTTATGAGTAAGTCTTCCGCTAAGAGTTAAGCCAAGTTAAGGGTTCGCTTGGGGTCAACAATGGTTCACGAGTGCCAGTCACACCTTGGGTGTAGGCTCGGGGAGTGATAGTGGTGTCTTACGTGAATTATGCCACATAGGATTCATGTGTCTACTTGTTCAACTTTCTACAAGTTTAAGTATCTGTTTGTACACACCCAAAGTTGAAGCACGCAAATGTAAAATGAAGCTACCTTAAAGGGCATATTTATGCATTATGCCTTAATTTTTAATTGTTTAGTAGGTTTGATTATTTCTATTCCAGGTAAAAAAATTGATTTTATTTTACTTAAATAAAATAGTCAATGAGACTCATCAATGAAAAAGTCACAAAAAATGAATTATTGATTTGAATTTTAGTAAACTCGATTTGGGGAAAAAAATACTTAATAATAGTAAATACAATTTAAAAAATATATTAAAATATGTCTTAAAAATAAGTATTGTGTATGTTAGTATGTAACAATGAGTTATGTCTTCTTAGTTGAATATGCTTTTATATTTTTTTTTAGATTTAATTCACAACTTAGCTCTAATTTTTTTTAACAAAAAATCTAACGGTGGTAAAATAACCCCGCAACGCTGAGGACCAGGAAAACAACTTGTGGAGAAATGAAGCCAAGTCTATACAAAATTTACAGCGTTTTAAAAGTTTCCGAAAACAATGGACCCTTTAAAATCGGAACCCAAAATGGATGAATTATATAGTATTGAGGAATAACTAATAGGAATAAGAAGAATCCAAATCCAAGGAAAATAAAAGAATAAGGCAACTTGTATGTGAAAACGTAATCATAGGGATGAAAATGGTGAATTTAATAAAATTCAAAAAAAGAAGTTGAATCTCTTCCTAAAATTCCTCCCTAACATACTTTTTTATCAATATATAAATCCCCTCTCTAAATACTTTTTCCCTCCATTCACTCAAATATTTTGCTTCATTTTTATTTCCCCCACACTAACACTATATAACTAATTCAAACTCTACTTTTCTTTTACTATAATACCCTTTTTGAAACTATTTAATTACTGTTTTACCCTTCGCCATTGAAATGGAAGAGTGTAAAACTGAGAAAATCAGTACCAAGCGATCTAGAGAGGATTCGGACTCGGCCGAGTCAAAGCGAGTTCACACTGTGACCGAGTCGAACCGAGTTAACTCGGACTCGCCGGAGGTGAAGCAGATCAGAGAAGAAATATTGGACATCTTAGAAGAACAGGAGATTTTAACTGACCGCTTATCGGAGGTTGAAGATCTGGATTCGGTGATGAAGAGCTTTGAAGAAGAGATTGTTCATCCATCAAGTCAACAAACTAATCTCGATTCCGTCGATCCTCAACTAGACCTCGGCTATCTTCTAGAAGCCTCGGATAATGAGCTCGGCCTTCCTCCTACCGTTTTATCTTCCGATGACCATGTTAACGGCGAAAAAAACTTGCTGGAGAACGAGAACATCGCTGGATCGGAGAATGTAATTGAATTTGAAAAGGAGTTGCTGCCGAGTCACGAACTCGGATTGCTTGATTACCAGGAGTCACTGGAATTGTCTCAGCGAGCAGAGTCCATGCCCGCTTAAGTTATTTACTTTTTTCCATTGTCATGTTCGGTATTTATATTGGAGGTTGATTATTCGAATTCGCAATTATAAGAAAGGAGCATCACTATAACACAGAAAGGAGCAGCACTATAACACATGGTGCATGTGTACTTACCTGTTTTGTAGGCTGATGAGAAATTGTGAGGAATATAAATTAGATAAGTGACCATTTTCGTAACTGCATTAGTTTTTAAAATTTGGTAATCCAATGTCTCTTTTAATTGATTTTCATAATTTAAACGAGTTTTATTAAAATAATCAGAAGATAAATATTGAAATATTTCATTAATAATCAAAATAATAATTAGTTAAATTTATGAACTTTTCCGTGAAATAATAAGCTCAATAGTTTGTTACTGACAATATTTTTCAATGTAATAATTTAGGGGTAGCGTGATAACTAGTTATGAGTTAAGTTATTGATGTCTTAAATTTTGAATGAGCAGTATTATGTTTGGTCAATTTTTTTCTTGCTATGTATAAAATTGGGCCCTATATAATTCAATACACCTAATGTGATGTTTGGTTCCCAATTTGGAAATTCACATAATTAATATATGTATAAATTATGAGGAAATTTATCTATTTATTTTATACAAAATAAAAGATAAAATATACATGAATAACTAACTCCTACATAAATACTCTTGTAATTAATCTATATATTACAAAGGCAAAAGGGTCTCGTAGACCCTTATACTTGACTCGGATGGTAAACTGGACCCTTCTACTCTCCAAAGTTTCAACTAGACACTTCAACTCAAACAAAATAGAAATTTTAAACCCTTATGTCAGCCGGTGTTCCTCACTTGATCTGACATGGATGACACATCATATCCACGTAAAATAAAGCTACATCATATCCATTTCATTAATTTAATGGTCACAATGTTATTTTATATATTTATTTTATCAAACAAATAATTACTTTTTAAAAAATGATTTTCATTTTGTTCTCAAGAACCCCAACCCAAAAGAAAGTCCATTGACAACCCCATTTGAGCTTACAATTTCATCAAAGCTAATATTAACATCAATAGAAAAAAGCACTCAAACCTACTACTCATTATACTAAACTTGACACCAAAAAGCTTGAAATTGAAAGAAAAATCCAAACTTGGAAGAAAAAAGATCAAGAACTATGAAAATTTCAAAGTTGTATCTACAATTTAAAGATGAAAATTTGTTTTTTGTTTTTTTAAAGTTTAGCTTTGTTAAAAAGAAACAATTAGTAGCAGCAAAAATTCTTCTTCAATTTCGATTTGAACTTTCAATTTGGAGAAGTTTTTCTTTTCTATTGTTCCCAATTATTTTTGTAGTTGAATTTTTTATGAACGTGTAGTTTGCATTTGCAACACACATTTTTCCAACTCAGTTAAGTTAACGCCACCTAAGGCCAGTCAATGGTCAAAGGGGCTTTAAATTTCTATTTTGTTTGAGTTGAAGTGTCCAGTTGAAACTTTGTGGAGTAGAAAGGTCCGATTTGCAATCCGAGTCAAGTATAAGGGTTCACCAGACCCTTTTTGCCTATTACAAATACTTAAATAACTCTAATCAACTACCAAACCATCCATAAGGGTTTAAATAACAATTTCTTACTTGGTATTTTGTGAATGTCGAAGATCCAAAAAATAAAATTCTTTTAGCATTAATAACTAGGTTTTACCCGCGCTTCGTGCGGGTATAAATAATCTTTCTAAGCTTTTGAATAACTTTTCGAATAATCGACTATTATAAGAAAAAAATGTAAATTTGAGTAGGTTTTAAAAATATTTCAACAGGAAAATTAAATGATTTGACATTATCACATATCTCAAGAATTGTAAATATATAATGAATGATTAAAAATATCTTCATATCTAATCATTTTTATCTTTTACATAATTTATCATAAGATATGTGATGATATAATTGTCTTGTTAAAATTGAGTGATGTTTTTATGTAGCGATTAAACATCAAGACCGTTAAAAATGTACACCACAACAACATAAATAATTTTTTTTAGAGACAATCTACTTGTCTAAGGTCAAACATTCACCACTTTTCGTTATTGTTACTTTGTTACTCTAATAAAATTTATAGAAGGAGAAAAATGAATTTGAAACAACAGTAAAATAATATTTTTGACCCTTTTTAGAAATTCATTCTTTATTAAACTACTGCTCTGAAGGCCCTTCTAGATGTTTTATCAATGCAACTTTACGACTTTTTTAGAAATATGTATGTATAATTGTTGCATTATGAAAGTACAAGTAGATCAAAATGTTGGATTCTAGACTCATGTTAAAGAAATATTCTCGAACATTAAAAAATTAAAAATGAGTCTAACCTAGATAACTCAAACGCTCAGTAATGACTTGGGACATGAAGGACAATAAATCTATGTTAATAGATATATCTTTTGTAGCTTAAGTTATTACTTTTATTTAGAGCAAGTTTGTTTCATATCCTTGAAATTAAGCTTGCCGAAAATAGTCATAACTCACACAAAAAATATTTTGAAGACCCGAATGAGAAGGAAAAAATGAAAAACATTAAAAGGACGAGGTTTGTCCACGTTAGATCATATACATACCATACGAAAAATAATCAATACAATTTTAAGGAGACAACAAAATAGCGAGAAAAAACATACATTAAAGGGAGTAAACTATGATATATCCTATGATGATAACAAATCATTCTAACCAGAAAATTTCACATGTTTTGAAATAACATACCTCAAAAAATTAACTAACACTTCAATCAACTTTCAGTCCTTAAAGTACTCATAATATCCACTGATAAAATTTAGTAAAAATAGATAACAACAACATAAAAACCAAAAAATATGGGCATGCAAAGTTATTAACTATGAGAGAATTTTCTAAAGAACGCAAAATCTCTTCCTTGTATGTGAAGGAATGACGTTGTTGATGAAGAAATTAGAGATTTGTAAGGGCTTTTTTTATTGTACCTTCAACAATTCCAGTAGAGAAAACTTGCTTGAATACTCATAAACGTTTGTTATTTAATTTGTACTAACAAATACTTATAACAATAATTTTGCAGAAAAAAAACAACAAAGTTTAAAGCATGTACTCAAAAATAACAATTAATAATATAAGCATAAATTAATGACTGTAAAAAAAATACCAGGTTCTGTAACAATAGAATGAAACAGAATGGAAAAAATTGAGCCCACTGAATGCACAGTGTCCCCTTAAGAAAATTATTCCCCTCTAGTACCCGAGGTTTAAAGGAATAGATCCTCTCAGGATAGAACAATTCTATACATCAGTGTATTGATACAAAAAAAATGGTGTCAGTGAGTCATTCAACAGGAGCAAAGTGCACAAATATTTAATTGTCCAAAAGAAGAAGAAGAAGTTCAAAATTTTCGTTGTTTTAAAATGAGAGGAAATTCCTCTATTTATAGACAATAAATGGTAGTGCGAACAAATATTTATTGTGTCTTATCGAAAATGTCACAACTCTTTGGAAAAGTTACAATCCTTCGGAAAGGACACAACCTTTCATAAAAGTCACAACTTTTCATAAAGTCACAACTTTTCATAAAAGTCGCAACTCTTCATGAAAGTCGCAACTCTTTATAAAAGTCACAACTCTTCATAAAAGTCACAATTTTTCATGAAAGGGGAAGACTAGTTTTGAAAATAAAATAAATTAAAAGGAAATCCTTGTTTGTGGTGGCGCCATATATATATATATATATATATGATTAATTATATATCCCAATAAATGTGATACTTTTCTTTTATAAATAAGCTAAAATAATCTTTTCTATATTTGATAATAATTTAATTTTAAAATAGGGAAAATAGTTAAAAATATCCCTCAACTTTCGTTTAATAGTTAACTTTATCATTCATTATACTATGCCCCGTTGTTACTAAACTTGTCACCCATACCCCTCTTTTATTAAAATTCCAAATAAAAATAAATTACCCAAATTTAAAAAAAACCATCATCCCTAGTCTAACTCAGGCCCGACCCAACTAACAAGTAAATCAAACAAATATACCCCTCCATCTCACATTGATCAACTACAAACCCCACAAATTTCAATTAATCTCTAAGAACTCTAAAAATAAGAAAATCTAATGAAGATGAATTTTTTTTCACTTGCAGCGGAAAAGCCAAGAACTGTCCGAAATTTGTTTCAAAACTTGCAATCCGAGGCAAGTGAAATTGGAATTGCTGGGTGCATCTACTTCTCTCAGTTCTGCAAGAAATTGGAGAAAGATGAGCGATGTACCCCTATATATCGTGAACATTAATGATGAACCCATTGTTGTAGATGTTCGATTTAGTAATTTCCACCACATTAACAAACATTGCCCTTGAGAAATTTCTGAATCGAGATGGGTAATCGTGAGACAATAGTTGGGGCTAAAATTTCAATCTTGGTACCATCAACGACAATGGTCCTTTGGCTCTATGAAGACAAATCATGTTAAAGTCAAAATTTTAAATTGGCAAGCTGATGAATCCACAAGAATATATAGGTTATTGTTGTTACAAATGTATGAAGTTTTCATGGAGGAAGAAGATGAAGAAGATTTTTTTTTTACCATGGAGGAAGGAGAAGAAGAAATTGATTTTTGAATTTAATTTGTCATGGATTTTGTTTTGTTTTGTGGGTTGTGTTCGAATTTGGGTAAAAAAAATGAAATCGGGTAATTGAAATTAAAATTGGATAATTTTTGTCAATTTGAGGAAATCATCAAATTAAAGGGTAGATTTGTTAAGTTTTGTAACCGTCGGGTATAAATAATCGCTTAATATAACGAAAGATAAAGTAAATTATTAAACGAAAGTTAAGGAGTATTTTTTATATCATTTTCCTTTTAAAATATCTATTTTATTTTCAACGAGATAATTTTTTGCCAAATAAATATTTATAATATATTTTAAATTATTATTTTCAGAAGTCCTTCTTTCTTAAAATAGTTTCCCTATCAAATATTATCATATACATGATACGAAGAAAGAAATATAATTAGGGAGAAGGGTGTTTTTTAGCCAAAAAATTGATAGTAGAGGTATTATTTGGAGGTCAAATGGTGAATGAAGGGTAACTTTATACTAAAATAGTTGAGGGATATTTTAGGCGCTTCTCAATTTAATCATTTCAGCTACGTATATTAAGATTTTTCTTTTCAATTTTTTTTTAAAATGTTATATTATACTCTAGGTTTCATGCTACAGTATTTGATTTGCAATTTAGAAACCTGCAAAACTTATATATGTATAAATTATGAGAAAATCTACGTACTTGGAATCGTTAGGTAGTTGGTTAGAGTTATGTAGATACTTATGATGCATGAATAAATTACGAGGGAATCTATGTATATGAATATTTAGTTATTCATGTATTAATTATGTAGGGATTAATTATTTCACATTATATCCTGCATAAAATAATAAATTTGATTTCCTTATAACTTATATATGTATTACTAGATATGAAAAGACCCGTCAATGGACCCAACGTTATAGTATTAAGTTGTATTTGTACGTGGTTAATCATATTCTTAAACATAAATTGATTTTTTAATATTTTCAGGTAAATATAACAGAGAATGATGATGCGCATTACACTTTACAAGTAAATTGTCTTTTCTATTTCTATTAAATTATAAATTAAATAATAACTTATTTAAGCTGATATAACTAACATTAAAAGATTACGTAATCAAATATTCATTTTAACATTATGTCAAACACAAATGTTAAATTAAATATCAAACAATGTTAAATATAAAAAGGAAAAGGGTTTGATATACCCCTCGACTTTGCAATTTAGAGTTGATTGACCTCTCATTATAAAAGTGGCTCATATGTAGACTTACTATTATACAAATTACCCTAATCAACCCTTTTGATCCAACGGAAGTGAAAAAAGATATTTTAAAAGTTATTCTTTTAATTTTAATTTCCTTAAAAACTATATAATATTTGATCTTTCTCACACGTGAACTTTTTTGTCTTCTTTAATTCAAAGACTAATTTATATTTAATATTTTGATGGTCAAATTTATTTTTTTGTAAAATTTATTATAGATGCCCTAATTTTTACAGATAAAAAAAAACAAATTAAAAAATAACCGCAAAAGATTTGTCAATGGATGGGACCTAGCTAGTAGCTGGTCTACACTTCATAAATGTCATTCACAACTATCCGGATGATCCGTCCAGCTAGTAGGCTATGTATTTTGCTCCTCTAAACTCAACTAGACCCAAAGTGTACAATTTCTCGCAGAGACTGGGTAAAATCACATGGGCATCCTGTAACACCTTGAAAAGGAAAGAAAATGTGTAGTTTATGCACTGAGACAGTGGTCTACGAGAAAGATCTACGAACCATAGGAAGTCCTACAGGCCATAGGAAGGGAATTGCAGAACGGGAGTTGAGTTTTTGGAATTTCAAGTTTCTGAGCTTTGACCTATGAATGAATAAGACGAGCCATAGGAATTTGGACGAGTCGTACATGGGTTCCGTAGGGATAATCCAGACTTGGTGAAATTTTTGGGTAAAAAGTAAGGTCTATGGATAGGGTCTACAGATCTTAGATGATTCGACGGTCCATAGAATGGTGTTGTAGGTAGTTGACCAATTTTAGGCCCAGTAACATGACCTACGGTTGACTAGTAGGGTCCGTAGGAATTTCTATGGCTCGTAAGTCCAAACCATGGTGTCCTCCGACAGTTATTATTAAGGATATTTGAGTCATTTTCTATGCATTTAATACATATACTATGTCGTTTTGACCGTAATATTGAAACCTATAACTATCCTTCAACTTCTAAATCTACCCAAACCCTCTCATTCTCTCAAATCTTCAATTCCCATCCACATTCATCGTCTTCAAATTCTTTGAAGTCTCAAGAAAGAAACTAGGGTTCAAGCTCCAAGTCTCCTTTTTCCTTCATTGCTTTTGGGCTTCGATCATCAAGGTATGTTAGTTTTACTATTGGATTTTATTCATCCAATGGGTTCCAAAGGATTTATAAGTGTAATAACCCGGAAGGTCATTTTTGAAAATTTTGAATTTACTTAACTAGAGTTAATTAATTGACTGTTAATTATTAAATAACTAATTTTAGTTAATACTTAAATGGGTTAACTTTACAATTTGTTTAATACCATATACCAGTTAACCATACAGGAAAATAAATTACTAGGATTGAGAATTTTTGGATCATAATTTAAGAAAAGAAAAAGAGTCGGACTTACCTGCGCAAGCGGCGGCCGGAGTAGAAACGACTACCTTACGTTCAGGTAATAATTAACAATGGCTCCATGTTCCTTGTCTCTTCCTACTCTAGTACAAAATGATGTTAATTTCCATAATAGATGTGTTGAATAGATCACTGTTGTATATAATATATAAATATATCTATGCTTTTATACCTTACCTTTGCATATTATATTCAAAGAAAATAGATTCCATTAATTACTCAAATCAAGATATGGAAGTATAAG
>JAJONZ010030631.1:0-16953 GCA_029582445.1 Solanum paucissectum
CTTCACTTGGAAATTTCGGATTTTGATACGGTTGCTCTAAAATTCGGGTTAGACCCATTTCCCACTCAATTTGACCCCCTAAACAAGAATATGAAGTCGGATTTTCGAAAAACTAAACGGATCTTTTTATAAGTAGCTAAACAAATTTCCGGTAACTTCCGAAGCACATTTTTAAGAACTTTTTGGGTCATTTCAAATATAATCATTTCATTAAGTTCTCGACTCCAAACTCACATATGAGGCTCTAGTTTCACTCTATTATTTTCCGAGTCGTTACAGTAGTAGCCTTGTAAAGGCTGCAAAAAATAGCCCCACCACACGAGGGCCTTGACGGCTCATTGTGGCCACCACGACCCGTGATGCCACCCATGGTTGTGAGGTAGTAGCCTCCATAAGGCTGCCCAATGTTGGCTCATCTCCACGAGCCACTTCAAGTCTAGTGGTGAAGACCACGACTCGTGGGAAAGCCCGTGGTGATGCCTTCACCACTTGAGAGACAAGTCATGGTGGCCAAGCCAATGCCTCAAGGTCCACAGAGGGGACCACGGTTCGTGGTCATGACCACGACTCGTGGGACCTCACATGGTTCCCTCGGCAGGTGATTTTTAATTGAGGGCATTTTGGTCTTTTTCAGTTTTAATCTAACTTAAGTGAGGTCGTTTTACCTAAGTGTAGGACCACTATATAAACCTTTTTAACTCTAAAACACACCCAATTAAGTCATATTTTCCAAAACCCAAAATAATTCCCAAAGTTCATCCTTTGAAAAATTCTCTCTCTAAAAAAATTGAGGAAGAAGAAGAAGAAGGAGATTCAATCTAGGGTTCAAGAAGAAAGATTTTATACATCAATTTAAGTGGGATTTGTTGTTAAGGTATGGTATTTTTCACCCATGGATAACTTTAATCCATGGAGTCCTCTCAAAATCATCAATTTCAAAAGATAGAAATCCCGAATTATAAAGGTTTGATTCCAAAGTCATGGGTTCCTTTGAAACATGATTCTAATGGTTAAATATAATATATTAAGCATGAATTGATGATTTCCTATGATTTTTATGATTTATCCCCAAGAACCCATGAAATTCCCATATTTCTCAAAGTTGATGATATGATGTGGGTCTTTGATGATGAAAGGGGAGTTTTATGAATTAATGCATGAGGTGATAGAATCACTTGAATTATAATGATATCCATATATAATGCTAGAATTCTAGATGTGATGATTGAAAGAAATTTTGAACCTCAAGGAGGTAAAGTATGAGATTATGCATTTTCTATGAAATATATGCAATTGTATTGATAATGCTTTTAGAGTAAAGTATCCATGTTATTGTTGTTGTGTTGTTGAAAGGACATTCTAAAATACACACCTATGCATGAGTAATGAAGGTTCTAAGGTTGAAAGGCTTACTCACCCAATTGAATCTTAAAGCAAGTAATCATGGATGGTGAAAGGTTTTCTCACGCATTATCGAAAAGAGTTATCTTAATGATGTACATCGAATCGGTAGGACAAGGGCACCCTTTCATGAGTAACTAATGAGATATTCTAGTGATTTATCTTGAATCGGTAGGCCAATGGTGCCCTTTCATGAGTAATGGAGTTAAGACAAGACTTAATAACTACTGTGTGGGAATTTAATGCTTAGCACCGAGTGGATATTGTATGAGATGGAAGCTCTACCATAGTAAGGTCAGGTTTGTAGAAGAAATCTCTTGAGTTGGAAGCTCTCCCATAGTAAGGCCGAGTTTCTAATAACAATCTCATTATCCCATAAACTATGTGCCCTCATAGGTTATTTAGCTAGTGGATCCACCTAAGCTAAGAATTACCGGTTCTACCTTGCAAGTAGAACAACCTATTTCGGTGAGGGAGTCACCGGATTCCATGTTAAAATCACATGGTCTCATGTCAGTTAAGGCTTATTCCTCACTATAACAAGACGTTTAATATTGAACTAAGACTTGCTTAAAGAGGCATCCCGTAGTGTTAAAAGTAATCATGAACTAAGTCATGTTTACAGAATTATCACGTAAGTGTTCTTAGTTTTAAAAGATAATCCTAGCTTGCATTCAAGATGATGTTTTGAGTTATGTTTTCCAACTATCTTCATGATGATGTTTAAACTTTGTAAAGTGCATGCTTTGAAATGAAATGTCCTTTTTATCATGTTTTAAGTGTTTTTATGCATGTCTACCATACTTAGTGCATTTTTATACTAACGCCTACTTTTACCTACATTTTCCCCAAGTGTAGGGTCCGGTTCTCAAGGTGGTAGTTCTCGTGGGTAGAGCTTGGATTTGATTGTATTCCCAAGCTTTGTGAGTTCTCATGGTTCGAGGACATATTTCTTATGTTCTAGTTTATTTTATGTACTTTTCCTTTTGAACATGTTCTATGGTCTAGGCCCTATTTTAGTCAATGTTGTAATAGATAGCTATAATGAGACACTGTGTCTAGATTTCTACTTTCGTTTATGAGAAACTTTTTAGACTTGAAATGTGTTTTACTTTTATTGTTCTATTGCTTATGTTATGAGAACTAAGTGGCTTGTGTGGAGTCCTTCGGGGTTCTATGCACCATGTTACATCTAGGGGGTACTCGTGGGTCGTGAAAAACTTGGTTATCAGAGCACAAGGTTTAGAATGGTCCTAGGATGATGTCTTATAATCCACGTCTAGTAGAGTCTTGTTCATGAGTGTGAAGCGCACCACATTTATGAATGAGAAGCTACAAGATGTTTAGGAGACTCCACTTCTTTCATTACTCTTAAGTCGTGTTATAGAGTTTAACTATATAAAGTCTTTCTCCTAATATTTACCTGATGGTCTACATAATAAGACTAATCAAAGGGCTTTCGCACAAACGAATGAGGAAGACAATGTTAATCAAGGAGCTCCTCCTCGAGATCCTCGAGCTCCGGTTGATCTTTTGGCTGAGAATGTAACAAATATGGAGGTTAGGTCGGCTTTTCAAATGTTGGCTCAAGCCTTGATGGCACAAGCCAATATAGAGGTTGTAGCTACCATGAACCCTAGTGTGAATTCGGCGGCTTCAAGAGTGAGGGACTTTGCAAAAATGAACCCTCTGGAATTTTATGGCTCCAAAGTTGAGTAAGATCCTCAAGAATTTATCGATGAGGTCTATAAGGTACTTGATATTATGGGGTTGAATGCGGTAGAGAAGGCAGAGTTGGCCGCTTACCAATTGAAAGGTGTTTCTCAAGTGCGGTATAATCAATGAAAGGAAGAAAGGCCAGTAGGAGCGGGCCGCGTAGAATGGGAAATGTTTAAATTTGCATTTCTTGATAGGTTATTTCCCCTTGAGATAAGGGAAGCAAAGGTTCAAGAGTTCATTAACCTTCCTCAAGGGAGTGTGAGTGTGAGGGAGTATGCTCTTAAGTTCACCCAACTATCCAAGTACGCTCCAACTATGGTGGCATAATCTAGGTCTAAGATGAGTAAGTTTGTGACGGGCGTCTCCAACATGGTAGAAAAAGAATGCCGAACGGCAATGCTCATCAATGATATGGATATCTCACATCTTATGGTGCATGCCCAACAAATTGAGTAAGAAAAACTCAAGGAAAAGAATAGAGATGCAAAGAGGGCTAGGACTGGTGATGGGAAATTCTCCAATACAAGGTCCGATGAACAAGGTTGACCAAGGTTTAGACAAAGGTTTTACAACCAAGGGTCCTCCAATGCTCCTTCCAAGTTCACTAGAGATAGAGTTACTAACCCCAAGCCTCAAGGAGGTAATGGTAGTGGATCTTCATCTTCTAGGCCTAATTGTACCAATTGTGGAAGGAGGCACGATGGTAAGTGTCTAGCCGGTATGGATGGTTGCTATGGTTGTGGTAAGAGTGGTCACCAAATGAGAGATTGCCCAATGCTTACGACTAAGGAAAGAGAGGGCAAACAAGTTCCTCCTAGTGGTTCAAACTCCAATGCTCCAAAGCAAAACCACTTATACGCTCTCCAAAACCAAGGTGACCAAGAGAATTCTCCAAACGGGGTCACTGATATGTTAAAAATTTTCCATATAGATGTGTATGCTTTGTTATATCCCGATGCTACTTTGTCCTTTGTAACGCCATATGTGGCAATGAGATTTCATATGCTCCCTAATGTGTTGTTAGAACCTTTTTCTATCTCTACTCCTGTTGGTGGTTCTGTGGTGGCTAAGAGGGTTTATAGAAGATGCCCTATTTTCCTATCCCATAGAGTTACCCTTGTTGATTTGGTAGAGCTTGACATGTTAGATTTCGATGTTATACTTGGTATGGAGTGGCTACACTCTTGTTATGCATCGATTGATTGTAGGACTCATGTTGTCAAGTTTCAGTTCCCAAATGAGCCTATCCTAGAGTGGAAAGGGGGAAATTCTATGCCTAAGGGTCAGTTCATCTCATGTATTAAAGCTAGAAAGCTGATCTTTAAGGGTTGCATTTACCATCTTGTTAGGGTGAGAGATGTAGATTCTGAGTCGCTCCCCGTTGTAAATGTGTTTTTAGAAGTGTTCCCAGATGATCTACCCGGTATTTCTCCCAAGCAGGAAATAGACTTTGGTATTGAACTTCTCCCAGATATGCAACCTATCTCAATTCCTCCTTATAGAATTACTCCAGCTGAGTTAAAGGAGTTGAAAGAATAGTTGAAAGACTTGTTGGATAAGGGTTTCATCCGACCGAGTATCTCACCATGGGGTGTTCCCGTGTTGTTTATTAGAAAGAAAGATGAGTCTCTTCGTATGTGCATCGATTATCGTCAGTTGAACAAAGTGACCATTAAGAACAAGTATCCTCTTCCATGGATAGATGATTTGTTTGAACAACTACAAGGGGCAAGTTACTTCTCAAAAATTTACCTCAGGTCGGGTTATCACCAATTAAGTGTGAGAGGTGATGATATTCCAAAGATGACATTTACAACTCGGTATGGTCTTTATGAATTTTTGGTAATGTCGTTTGGGTTGACTAATGCCTCAATGGCGTTTATGGACTTGATGAATAGGGTGTTTAGACAATACCTGTACATGTTTGTGATTGTGTTCATCGATGAAATTTGATCCATTCAAGGAGTGAGAAAGAGCATGTTTATCATTTGAGAATTGTGTTGCAAGTTCTTAAGGACCATCAACTTTGTGCAAAGTTTAGAAAATGTTAATTTTGGCTAAGGTTCGTAGCTTTCATTGGACATATTGTGTCAAGTAAGGTTATTGAGGTATATCCTAAGAAGACGGATACGGTCAAAAGTTGGCCAAGACCTCTAACTCCTTCGGACATTAGAAGTTTCTTGGGTTTGGCTGGTTATTGTAGAAGGTTTGTTGAGGGATTTTATTTTATTGCCTCTCCAATGATGGCTCTGACTCAAAATAGGGCTAAGTTCATTTGGTCGGAAGCTTGTGAGAAAAGTTTCCAAGAGTTGAAGGATAGACTTACTTCCGCTCTGATATTGACTTTACCGAAAGGCACAAATGGTTTTTGGTCTATTTTGATGCCTCTTGAGTTGGGTTGGGATGTGTGCTTATGCAAAATGGTAAATTTCTTGCCTATGCTTCAAGTAGACTTAAAGTCCATGAGAAGAATTATCCTACCCATGACCTTGAGTTAGAAGCGGTTGTTTTTGCCTTAAAGATTTATAGGCATTATTTTTATGGGGTTCATGTTATTGTATTTACCGATCACAAGAGTTTACAATACATGTTTAGTCAAAAGGATTTGAATCTTCGCCAAAGGAGGTGGCTTGAATTATTGAAGGATTATGACATGAGTGTTCTTTATCACTCCGGTAAGGCAAATGTGGTAGCGGATGCTCTTAGTAGGTTGTCTATGGGTAGTGTTGCTCATATCGATGATGATAATAAATAGTTGGTTAGAGATGTTCATAGGTTGGCCCGGCTAGGTGTTCAATTAGTGGACTCCACCAAGGGTGGTGTCATGGTTCATGATGGGTCCAAATCATCTTTTGTGGCGGATGTGAAATCTAAGCAAGGTCTTGATCCCATTTTAGTTGAGTTAAAAGAGGCGGTACCTAAGAAATCCGTTGAGGCTTTCTCCCAAGGGGGAGATGGTGTACTTAGATACCAAGGTTGTTTGTGTGTTCCTAATGTGATGATTTGAGAGAGTAAATCTTGTCAGAAGCCCATAGTTGTCGGTATGCCATTCACCTGGGAGCCACCAAGATGTACCATGACTTACGGGAGGTCTATTGGTGGAATGGAATGAAGAAAGATATCGCGTAATTTGTGGCTAAGTGTCCTAATTGTCAACAAGTTAAGGTTGAGCATCAAAGACCAGGAGGTTTATCCAAAGATATAGGTATTCCTACTTGGAAGTGGAAAAAGGTGAACATGGACTTTATTGTTTATTTGCCTCGCACCCGGAGACAACATGACTCTATTTGGGTTATTGTGGATCGGATGACTAAATCAGCTCACTTTATTCACGTAAAGGTTTCCTTTTCGGCGGACGACTATGCCAAGTTGTATATAAGAGAGATGGCTAAGTTACATAGAGTCCCTTTATCTATTATTTCCGATCGTGTTCCTCAGTTAACTTCTCACTTTTGGAAGTCATTTCAAAAGGGTCTTGGTACCAAGGTTAAGCTTCGCTCGGCTTTTCATCTTCAAACCACTGGGCAGCGAAGAGTACCATCCAAACTTTTGAACATATGTTAAGGGCTTCTGTGATTGACTTTAAGGGTAATTGGGATAACCATTTGCCATTGGTAGAGTTTGCCTAAAATAATAGCTATCACTCAAGTATTGGTATGGCTCTATTTGAGGCCTTATTGATGAGTCCACAGTTTGTACTCATTTAGGGATTTATTTTAATAGATTTAGTGTCCTCTAATGCATATTTTGTGCCAATAACTGATGTAAATCCTTGAGGTTCAGGTATTTGGATTGAGGAACAAAGCATGAACACTAATGAGAAACAAGGAACAAGGCAGCTGAAAGAACGAAGAAAAAAAGGCCTGAGGATCGCCTAAACCTTTGGGAGAGTTGTCGAATGGCCTTGGCCTCGCCTAATGTTTCAGTGTGCCAAGCCCTGAAGAATAAAATCAAGTCGGTGATAGAAATGAGCAGTCGGTGAGTCACCGAACAGTTCTGCGATGCAGTACTAGATTTCCCAAAGTTACAGAACTCGAAGATACTGAAGGCCAAAGCAGAAAAGTGATGGAAATGATCAAAGGGCAGATCGCCGAGTGGATCAGCAATCTCGACTAACTATGCCGAATGGTCGTTCGCAACACATTTTTGGTGACTATAAATACATGTTTAAATTTTTAATCTAGTATCTTTGTTCTAATTTTCTCATTGTTTAGAGAGTATTCTGTGTTGAAGTTGAGAACTAAGAATAAAAAGACAATATTTCCTTAGCTTTGAAGATTTCCATTTCTAAGAAATTGGAAGTGGGTGTTTAAGATTCTTCATCTTAGACATCTATAAATACAATATTAATCTTACCCAGTTGATGGAAACTCAGTTTGGTAATGATTTCTACCTTTTTACTATGTCTAGCTAAAACCCCAATTCTTGGGGTGTGATTATGTGATTATGGGTTGATTTAACTGTTGAGTATTGTTAATTTATAGTTTATTTGTTGTTTAAAGGTGATTTTGTTTAGTAATTGTGGATGAATTTAATGGGTTGTAGTTGCAAATACAATCTGAACTTCGTGCTTTTGGCTTGCTCGAGAGAGAGGTTTTAAAACCAAAATTACTTAATCGATCGTATGTGGGTATTGGGTTGTCATGGGTTTAGCTCGAGAGAGTGAGTCCTAAACCTTTTTCCACACATTCAGCTCGAGAGAGTGAATGGACTAAAGGGAAGGCTATGTTTAATTGCTACTTATTGGTGTTCGACAGAAACACTTTTGAATTGGGATAAATTGTTCGAGAGACAGTTTATCCCCACTAAAGTCTAGCTTATTCACTGATTTACAACTATTTACTATTAATTTCAATTACCCGGTTGTTTACCTTAGCCCATAATTCAATCACATCCCAAGAACCCGTCTCTATATTTGCTATCTTTGTGTTGTTTGATGTTGTAGTTGATAATTACAGAGAAACCCCCCTCGATATTTAACATTTGTGTCACCCCAAACATGAATTATGTTTTTACTCATAAATTTCCTTAGCTATGATTGACTAGAGCATATTCTTACTTGCCAATTAATTCTCAATTACAAACCACTCCCTATGGGATTCGACCCCAACTCACTAGTTGGTTTATATTACTGACTAACGATTGTTGGCATTTAGTATTGGATGAAGTGTCGTGATACGTGAAATTAAAATGGCGTCGTTGCCGGGGAGTGGTGTTAGTTGAGAATTTTTAGTTAAGTTGAATTTTGTTCTTGTTAGTTATAGTGATACTTACGTAATTTTAGTTTTGGTTTGCTTTTTTGTGTGTTGAAACATGAAGAATGATTGTAAATAGTAAATGTGAACAAATGGATCACCTTCTGTTAGAAGTGATAAGGTTCAGGGATAGCATCCTAACCTTCAAACAATTAGAAGGTGAGCAAACTCATGAGTCGTGGCTGAGTTTTAAAGCACTGCTAATGCAATGCCCATCTCATGAGATTCCCGATTTAGTTCTACTGGAATGCTTCTATAGAAGTCTTAGTCCCGGGAACAAAGGATTGATTGATCAACGTATCTCGGGTGGTCTTGTACGACAACCCTATATGGTCGTTGTCCAATCTTTGATCACATGGCTTAGGCCAACCAAGAAGTAGAAAGGGATTTCAACTTAGCCACTTTGTTAACTCACCTAGACAAGTTAACCAAAAAGATTATGGAGTTTGAATTCCAGGGCAAAAAGAAGGATCGATATAGTCCTCCTCAGATAGAGTGGAGCAAACCTAAGGACCATGAGGGCGGACATAAAAAAGAAATGATCACACTTCTTCTCCACCTAGTCAATGAACAAGAGAGAGTACTGGAAGGGTTACGGGAGAATGTTGCAATGATAAATCAAATGATAGCAGCCCACTCCATTCCATTCAGTTTCTAGAGATCCTCATGGGTCATGTTTTGTCCCGCCTCCATCCCTCTAATCCAAATTAATTGAGGACTTGCATCATGCCACGACGTTAACTAAGGCGCTTCTTGGGAGGCAACCCAAGGTTTTATCGCTTTAGTTTTTATTTTGGAAATAATGGTGTGTTGATTGTACAGATCGAAGTGTGGAAATTGTTTGAAAAGTGCAGGTTGGCGAGCTAAAGGTCTTGTCGGCGCACCACTGAATAGGTCAGTGAGCCCGACCTAGACCGCCATTGGACTCCAGACAATTTCAAAATGGAGTCTGTAAAATTCGGCGATCCCAGGAAATTATTGGCGAATCGCCAACCTGGTCGGTGATCCCAACTTTATCTGCCGTTTGGACCCCCCACCATAACTGGAGGTCCTTTAAAATTTGGCGAGGTAAGTGACCACTCGGCGTATCGCCGAGTGCATCGGCGTATCGCCGAGTGCATCGGCGAGCACGACTAATGTCGCCGAATGGGCGAGAACTGGATGGTTTTTAAAATGCCAAAGGTTTAAATTTCCAACTCTTTCATTTTTCCTCACTTTTGATCTTCCCAAACTCACACCCACACATTACTGTCTATATTTTTGCAATTTCATAGTATTTTAGGGGTGTGATTATGTGATTATGGGTTGATTTAACGCTGGGTATTGTTAATTAATAGTTTATTTATTGTGTAAAGGTGATTTCGTTCAGTAATTGTGGTTGAATTTAATGGGTTGTAGTTGCAAATACAATGTGAACTTCGTGTTTTTGTCTTGCTCTCGAGAGAGGTTTATAAACCAAAATTACTGAATTGATGGTCTGTAGGTATTGGGTTGTCATTCGTTCAGCTCGAGAAAGTGAGTCCTAAACCTTTTTCCACACATTCAGCTCGAGAGAGTGAATGGACTAAAGGGAAGGCTATGCTTAATTGCTACTTATTGGTGTTCGACAGAAACCAATTTGAATTGGGATAAATTGTTCGAGAGACAGTTTATCCCCACTAAAGTCTAGCTTATTCACTGATTTACAACTATTTACTATTAATTTCAATTACCCGGTTGTTTACCTTAGCCCATAATTCAATCACATCCCAAGAACCCGTCTCTATATTTGCTATCTTTGTGTTGTTTGATGTTGTAGTTGATAATTAAAGACAAACCCCCCTCGATATTTGACACTTGTGTCACCCCAAACTTTAATTATGTTTTTACTCGTAACTTTTCTTAGCTATGATTGACTAGAGCATATTCTTACTTGCCTATTAATTCTCAATTACAAACCACTCCATGTGGGATTCGACCCCAACTCACTAGTTGGGTTATATTACTGACTAACGATCATTGGCAATTAGTATTGGATGAAGTGTCCTGATACGTGAAATAACTTATATGGAAGGAGGTGTAGATCTCCTATAGGTTTGTTCGAGGTGGGGGAAATTTCTTGGATAGGTCCTAAATTGGTTCTAGAGGCCATGGAGAAAGTCTGACCCATTTGAGAGAGGTTGAGAACGACTCAAAGTCGGCAAAATTCTTATGTCGATGTGAAAAGAAGGAATCTAGACTTTGAGGTTAACTATTGGGTCTATTTAAAAATCTCACCCATGAAGGGTGTGATGAGATTTGGCAAGAAAGGGAAGCTTAGTCCCCGGTATGTCGGCCCATACCAAATTTTGAGGCATATTGATAAAGTTGCCTATGAGTTAGATTTGCCAAGTGAGTTGGCTTTGGTGCATCCGGTGTTTCATGTATCTATACTTAAGAAGTGTATTGGGGATCCGGCATCCATAATTCCCTTAGTAGGGTTGGGAGTTGATGAAAGTCTATCATATGAGGAAGTTCCGCTAGAGATTCTAGACCGGCAAGTCAAGAGATTGAGAAACAAGGAAATAACTTCCGTGAAGGTTTTATGGAGGAATCAACTAGTTGAGGGTGCTACTTGTGAGGCCGAGGCCGATATGAAGTCCCACTATCCTCATATTTTCCCTTCTACTCCTATTCTATCTTGAGGTAAGTAGTTCCTCTTGTGTTTTCCTTGTTTTGGGAGTCATGTGTTATATGAGTTTTCCATGATTTCCCTATGTTATGCATGTTCACGAGAAATTTATGTTTAGCAAGAAAATGAGTTTACATGATTTATTTTCCTCATGTTGTTGTGCATTGAGTAAGAGTTGCATATATGCTTCATGAGATGAATTGTTGAACATGCTTTAATTATGCTTTTTGAGAGTAAATTGCATAGAGGCTCCATGAGATTGTGTTAGCATGCTTTTAGTTTGGAGAAGGTAATTCCTCCTAAGAACATGAGAAATGTTGAGATTTCATGCATAATAGGTTGTTAGATGTAGTTCCTTTTTCCTTGTGACGCATTGAATATGTTTGAGTTGGAGTTGATGTTTCCTCCTTCATTTTGTGCATTGTTATAATGTTGCATGCATGATGGGCTGCTAGTCTTGAGTCTTTACTTCCATAAGGTTTCTAAAGCATCATTCGAGGACGAATGTTCCCAAGGGAGAGATATTGTAACACCCCATAAACTAGTAGGCAAAACTAGAGCCAAACGTGAGGGTTAGAATCATGGAAGTGGGCAAGGGCCAAGTGAGAGGACTAGGGCAGTCCACTTACTCCTAGACAGTGCCCAATCAACCATGACCACCACCACGGCTCGTGGAAGGACCACGACATGTGGTGTGGCTCGTGGTAGGCTAGGCAGTAGCCTTGTCAAGGCTTCCTAAAAAAAGACCCACCACACGAGGTCCTTGACGGCTAGTGGTGTCAACCATGGCCCGTGGTGCCACCCGTGGTGGTGAGGCAGTAGCCTCCCTAAGGCTACCTAATTTTGGCTCATCACCACAAGACACTTCACGGATAGTGGTGAAGACCACGGCTCGTGGGAAGGCTCATGGTGATGCCATCACCGCTTGAGAGTCCAAGTCATGGTAGCCAAGCCATTGCCTCAAGGTCAATGAAGGGGACCATGGCTCGTGGTCATGACCACGGCTCGTGGGACCTCACGTGGTCCCTGAGCAGGTTTCTTTTAATTGAGGGTGTTTTGGTCTTTTACGGTTTTACACTAACTTAAGTGAGGTCGTTTTGCCTAAGTCTAGGACCATTATATAAGCCTTTTTAACTCTAAAACTCACCCAATTAAGTCCTATTTTCCAAAATCCAAAATAATTCCCAAAGTTCATCCTCTCAAAAATTCTCTCTCTAGAAAACTTGAGGAAGAAGGAGATTCAAGCTAGATTCAAGAAGCAAGCTTTTATACATTAATTTCATTGGGCTTTGTTGTTAAGGTATGATAGCTTTCATCCATGGAGTCCTCTCAAAATCTCCAATTTCGAAAGATAGTAATCCCCAATTGTTAGGGTTTGATCCCAAAGTCACGGGTTCTTTAAAACTTGATTCTAATGATTGAATTATGTCATATTAAGCATGAATTATTGATTTCCTATGATTTTTATGATGTATCCCCATGAACCCATGAAATTCCCATATTTCTCAATGTGGATGATATAATGTAGGTCTTTGTTGATGAAAGAGGAGTTTTATGAATAAATGCATGACGTGATAGAATCACTTGAATTATAGTGATATCCATGTCCAAATGCTAGAATTCTAGATGTGATGATTGAAAGAAAGTTTTGAACCTCAAGGAGGTAAAGTATCATATTTATGCAATTGTATTGATGATTCTTTGAGAGTAAAGTATCCATGTTATTGTTGTTGTTGTGTTGTTGAAAGGACATTCTCATATACACACCAATGCATGAGTAATGAAGGTTCTAAGGTTGCAAGGCTTTATTACCTAATTGAATCTAAAAGCAAGTAATCATGGATGGTGAAAGGTTTTCTCACACATGATCTAAAAGAGTTATATTAATGATGTACTTCAAATCAGTAGGCCAATGGCACCCTTTCATTAGTAACTAATGAGCTATTCTAGTGATTTATCTTGAATCGGTAGACTAAGGGCGCCCTTTCATGAGTAATGGAGTTAAGACAAGACTTAATAACTACTCTGTGGGAATTTAATACTTAGCACTATGTGGATATTGTATGAGATGGAAGCTCCTCCGTAGTAAGGCCGAGTTTCTAGAAGCAATCTCTTGAAATGGAAGCTCTTCCGTAGTAAGGCTGAGTTTCTACTAACAATATCTTTATACTATAAACTATGTGCCCCCATAGGTTATTTATCTAGTGGATCCACCTAAGCTAAGAGTTACCAGTTCTACCTTAGGCAAGTAGACCAACCCTTTTCGGTGAGGGAGTCACCGGATTCCATGTTAAGCCCACATGGTCTCATGTCGGTTAAGGCTTATTCCCCACAATAACAAGAGGTTTATATTCAACTAAGGCTTGCTTAAAGAGGCATCCCGTAGTGTTCAAAGTAATCATGAACTAAGTCATCCTGAAAGAAGTATCCCTTAAGTGTTCTAAGTTCTAGCTTGAATTCACGATGATGTTTTGAGTTATGTTTTCCAACTATCTTTATGATGATGTTTAAACTTGGTAAAGTGCATGCTTTGAAATGAAATGTCCATTTTTATCATGTTTTAAGTGTTTTAATGCATTGATATCACACTTAGTGCATTTTTGTACTAATGCCTAATTTTACCTATATTTTTGCCAAGTGTGGGGTCCAGTTCTCAAGGTGGTAATTCTCGTGGGTGGAGCTTGGATTTGACTGTGTTCCCGAGCTTGGTGAGTCCTCATGATTCGAGGATGGACTTCTTATGTTCTAGTTTCTTTTATGTACTTTCCCTTGTGGACATGTTGTATAGGCTAGGCTTTATTTCATTCAATGTTGTAATAGATGGCTATAATCAGACAAGGTGTCTATTCCACTTTCATTTATGAGAACCTTTTTACACTTGAAATGTTTTTTACTCTTATTGTTCTATTGCTTATGTTATGAGAACTAACTGGCTTGTATAGAGTCCTTCAGGGTTCTATACGCCACGTTACATCTAGGGGGTATCCCTTGGTCGTGAGAGGAAGGAAAGAGGTGAGGGTACTTGTAACACCCAGAAAATTGATAGGTGAAACTAGAGCCTGACGTATAAATCTTAAAAGTTTATCCATAAATTGGAGTTATGAAATAGCCCTAAAATTTGACTAAGTAAAAGTTTAAGGGAGGGTTCAACGAAGGCGAAAGGCTTCACTACCCTTAGAAGCACTTTTGAACTTTTCCTTAGCTGTGTGGGCAAAAGGCATTGTTCAAGGGAGGCTTCAAGGAAGGTGAAAGCCTTCACCACCCTTAGAAACCTCCTTGAACCAATGCCCTAGCCGTATAGGCAAGGAGGCAAGTTCACATGAGGCTTCAAGGCCCGTGAAAGGCCTCCACTCCCCGTACAAGTCACTCATGGACTTTGCCTTGGCCAATTTTGGCATGAGGTCAGTCCATGTAAGGGTCCAAGGACCGTGGAGGACCCCACTGCACGTCGAACACCTTGCATGGGGGCTGCCTTAGCCCCTAGACAGTGCACGTGTGCAAGTGAGGGTCCACTGCCCGTGTACACCCTTGTGGACATGCCTTAGCTTTAAAAAGCTTAAGGCACAAGTCCAAGGGAGGGTCCAAGGCTAGTGGACCACTTCAAGGGTCCATGTGGGCAAGGGGCATTTCGTAAATATTATTTTTAAGTTAAATTACGAAGTGGGTATATTTTATATTATTTCTAAATAACTATATGAGGTATTTTGATATTAAAATACTCCCATAATAAATCACTTTCACAAACACCCACTTCAAAATAAAAAGTCCATCTTCCTCTCCTCTCCAATATTTCTCTCTCTAGCGTTCCTCCATTGAAGAACCTCAAGAACTTGAAGAATAGGGCTTAAGAATCCATCTTCTCAAATCCAATTCGTGGGAAAAGCTTCAATTAAGGTATGGGAGCCTTGATTCATGGAACACTTTTCTCCATGAATCCCTTCAAACTCTAATTTCGAAATTGGGATATTGCTCAAAAACTAGGGTTTTCATTCTAGCCATGGGTTCTTTCTAAAAACTATTTTATTAAGTTAATTGCATTATATTATGGATGATTTGATGTTTAATGGTGATTTTTATTGTAACATTCCCCATGAACCCATGAACTACCCCATGACCCCAATTTCATGAATTGTGATGGGTGTATTGATACAAGATGATTACTATGAATTGTTTCTATGAGCATTTAGTTATTGAATCTTGTTTTATTCATGCCTATTGTAGTATCTCTAGGTTTAATTGTGATACATGATTCATAATATTAAAAGGGGTAAATTTCTAGGGTTTGTACAATGTGATGAAGGTAGTGAATGAACTATTGATTCACTAGAAAGTGAATCTCCTATGACTAATGTGTAAAGTATGGTATTGTTGAAAGGTTGTTTTTTGTTACCCTTACACTTGTTGATGTATGAATAGTCTATGATGATGATGATTTTAATTGTGTTGATTGAAGGACCATTCTCATGAAAATACTATGAATGTAATGTGAAAGTTCTACTCACATGTTAATGACGATTCTAAGATTGAAAGTACATTCTCACCTTTAATGAATCTATGAGCTATTTTGATGAATTGTATTGAATGAAGGGTAGAGCATTCCTTCACACATGTAAATGCAATTCAAGACTAATTATGTATAATTTGGGAAATAATGCTTAGCACCGAGTGAATATGGACAATGAGGTGAAGGCCCTTCCGCCAATGCAATAGGTTGGGTCATCCAAGTGAACTCATGAGATGGAAACTCCTCTGCCAATGCAATAGGTCGGGTTTCTAGAAGCAATCTCCATATCCCATAACTATGTGCTAACATAGGACTTTAGCTAGTGGATCCACCTTATAGCATATACATTTAGTTCTATCTTAGGCAACTAGGACACCTTCTTTCGATGTGGGGTTACACGACACCGGATTCCATGTAGCTCACATGGTCTATGTCGGTTATGGCTATTCTTACCTATATGACAAGATAATGAATGAGACATCAAATAATCTATGACTTCTTGGTGAGTTTACTTAGTAGGAGTGGGGGTATGGGACTTCACTTTTACATTGCACAAGTAGACTTAGTAGGATGTTACTGGATGGTTCCTTTATGATATGATGAGATATGAATGGATGCATGTATGTTGAATGGATAGTTGATAAGAATGACTTTCCTTATGCTCAAGTAATGTACATGACTAGTTCCTTACTTAAGACTATTGATTATGATGAGGTCTAAAGATGATATGTATGACTAAGGTAGCTTCAAAAGAGTACTTAGCATGGTTGGTATTATGGGATGCCAACCATACATTGCACAAGTGTTCCTTAGGGGTTGCTAAGGTGATGATCATAATATGTTATGGGTATAAATGTGATCTTGGCTTGTGTTTGACATTGAAGTTGCATGTTGATTTCTAAAATTCACAAATGCATACTTTTCAAATAAAATGTCCTTTTTATCATATTTCAAGGATTTTATGCATGTTTCCATACTTAGTACTTTATGTGCTAACCCCTTTCTTCTACATTTTGATAAGTGTAGGTTCTGGATAGGTAACATACACTCTCTTTCTTGAAAAAGACTTGGATTGCTTATATCCAAGTTGTGATGAGTCCTCAAGTTCGAGGACGGATTAGTCATTTCCTAGTTTCTATTGTACTTCTTATATTGAAACGTTTATTGATGTAAAGGGCTAAGTCCCAAACTTAGTATTCCTATGTTTTGATGGTAAATGAGACAAAGTCTAGATTATATTGACTTTCTTTTATGAAAAGTGAAGTTGGACTTCGATTGTAAAGTTTTAAATTTTTCCGCATTATTTCTATGTCTTATGTAATGATGATGTGTAACACCCCGTATCTGAAACAGACCAAAAATGCAGATTTTGAGAAGTTGCAGGTGCAACTTACGGTCACCATCCATGGACCGTAGGTCAGACC
>JAJONZ010030632.1:0-12585 GCA_029582445.1 Solanum paucissectum
CCATTTCCCACTCAATTTGACCCCCTAAACAAGAATATGAAGTCGGATTTTCGAAAAACGAAATGGATTTTTTTATAAATAGCTAAACAAGTTTCCGGTAACTTCCGAAGCACATTTTTAAGAACTTTTTGGGTCATTTCAACAATGCGCTCCAAGAGGATGCATTATCCATCTAGGATCCGGGTGGCTCAGACTACTCTTCCTCTTCCAGTTCCAGATCAGACTGTTGTCATGACCCAGAGGTATACCCTAGATATAACATGGCGTACTTGACCCGAAGGGGTCTCATACAAGCCCTTAGCATATCATAACATAAGATAATAGAAAAGTACGGAAATTTTAAAAACTTTTATCCATACAATCGAAGTCTTTTAAAAATACAAGCGTAAGTCTTTACTACACTTTTGTCACAAACCATCTAACACAACTTTAAAATAAAACTCTTGGGACATAGCCCATATAATAGTCTCAACATGAAAATAAAAGACATCAAGGAAATAGTGTCTTTTGTCCTCGAAGCTATGAAGACTCACCAAATCTTCACTCCTTTGCTCCTTAGAAACCTAGCTTCAAGATTGGAACTCAAATCTCCGAACCCTACATTTGATGAGAATGTAGGCAAAGTATGCGTTAGTACAAAATGTTCTAAATTTTGTTAGCTCACATAATATCATAAGAGCATATCATAAGGGTTAGTTAACATAAGACATACTCATATGAAATACTTCCTGAAACATCAATTATAAGCATAAGAGACAATATAATAATCATAAGTGAAGTCTCCAACATAAACATCATATAAGCCTTACTCAACTATTAATCATTCATATCATCATAGAAGGACTATTCTCAAGTAATCTCAAAGCATACTTGTGCAATGCATGAATCATCCCATAATACCATCCAAGCTAAGTATCCCTTTTTTGTCATCTTAATCATAGTCTATATGCATAGTCAAGTCTTAGGCTTACATATCATAAGAGTACTATACCCCTAAGTAACCTCAAAGCATACTTGTGCAATGCATGAATAACATCCCATAATACAATTCACACTAAGCATAACCTTGAAGTCATCATATGCATACTTACTATTTATTTGGTCTCATTGTTAGCTTACTTCATATAGACAAAGGAACTATCGCCTTTAGTCAATCATATCATGGAAGGCAACTATAGCAACAACAAGGCTAAACATACAACATACAAGAGCACAATTCATAAGTAGCTTCAAGTCATACTTCTGCAATGTATGAATAGCATCCCATACTACTATCCACACTAAGTACCACTTTAGGCTATCATACATACTCACTAGTTGGGGACTAGTCCCTCTTTACTATTTGCCTCTATTCATTTGAGGTACTTTTCTTCTTAGTACAAGGAAAGACATCACACATAAATGATAACAAGTTATCAATTCAAGGCTACCAAGGAATAGCACCCTACTAGGCTAGACCAAACTAATCATTTAGCTAACATGACTTCATTATTCTAAGTCAAGCTACCATGGAGGGCATCCTATCATGCAACTTCAAGCTATTCAAGGAAAGGTACAAGTGTTCCATCCTAGCTACCATGCAAGACATTCTATGATGCTAATGCAAGTTACCCTTAGAAGAGTATGGTTCCTCAATCCTAAGCTACCATGAAATGGTCTTGGCCTAACCAAGTCAAGCTATACATGAAGGCATTCTACAATGCTATTTCAAGCTACCCTTAGGAGAGTATATGTCCTCAATCCTAGGCTACCATTACTATCCCTAAGTCAAGCTACCATGAAAGCATCTTACAATGCTAATTCAAGCTACTCTTACGAGAGTATATGTCCTCAATCCTAAGCTACCATGAATTGGTGTTGTCTTACCAAGTCGAGCTATACATGCAGGGTGTACACATCAAAACTTCAAGCTATTCTAGTCTAACATGCTTTGATTCATTTTAGGTGATTAGCTTTTTAACCTAGAATAATTCTATGTGAGATGACCTTGCACCTCCTAGCATACTTATGCCTAAGTGTGTAAGTGAGAATAGACTTTCAACAATACACATCAAGATCACATCAAAATAGCTTTGCTCTCAAAGCCCTAACTGTCACAACCCAGACCATCATGATTGACACCCACACTAACCCTCTGGTGGGAGAACCACTACTATAACCCCAACCAAACAACTAAACCAAAAACTAAAGCATTTAAGTTACAGAAGCAAGTTAAATACTAAGGAAAGATATAGTGTTCTGATAAACTCCAACAAAATCTAACAATAATGAACTAACATTACGGAAGTAATGCCTAGAACCTGAAAGTCAATGTACCAAAACATGTAAAGTTCAACAAGTCTAAACAAGAAGGGATGCAACCCCAAACTAATAACTTACTAGAAAAGTCTAAGTTCGAAATGTGGACATTGACTAAAGGAGAAGTCATGGCAGCCCGGAAGAATTGGCTTACCCTTGAATTCGAACGATCACTGATCTTCTAAGCGAGGTCTGTCAATAGCCGCCGGAAAATGCCCTGTACTCAACAAAAATAAGAGCAAGTGCAGTATCAGTACACAATCACAGTATACTGGTAGGATCACACGACTATCCTACTAAGTGCAACATACATCAGTCAATACAACAATATAATCACATGTATATATCGAACATATACAATATTATCAACATTTACGAATAACGAACAACTTCACATTTCTCAAGATAGACAATTATGACAAGTCATTGGTCCTCTCATGGAACCCAAACCCAAACAGTTAGCATACCGGAATGTGGTACCCGATCCAATGATTATGCCGAAACGTGGCAACCAATCCCATAATTATGCCGTAACGTGGCAACTGATCCAAATTAGTTATGCCGGAACGTGGCAACCGATCCATTCAACACACCACAATCACAATCACAGTATATTATCAAGATCATACATTTAAGTTATGATTTCATGGCAATCATCATTCATCTATCTCATTGTATCATAATGAAGCAAGAACAAACATACATCACACAATCATAGAATCACAACCATCACCTACCTCGAAACAAGCTTGAAACCTTAAGAAAATTGATCCTTTCCTTTCTTGATTCGTTCTGCTTGTTCTTGGTCTACAAACAATCATAATAGCACGGGAATCAATAAACAATCACTAATTACCTAGATTACTAACAATTCAACCGTATATCATACCCATGATCCCAAGTATCCAAATTAGGGTTTTTTCTATCATGGTTTCAAATTCAAAACCCTCCCCCATCGATAATTACCCATTTTATTACGTTCTATGGATCGAAAAATGGATTCGGGAAGTGAAAAACTTACCTTTAGCCTCAAGAATGGTGGAAAACTGTCAAGAATCGTCTGAGGTTCGTTCCTTAGCTCTAAAAATAAAAAATTGCAGAATAAAGTCATTTAGGGGTTTATTTATGACTTTATGTCGCGTCTGGCCCGCCATAACGGCCCTTACCCTGCTTCAGCGGCACCGCCAGAGCGACCAAAACCACCGCCAAAGCGGCTTGCACGAAACAGTGAGCTATTTTAATAATTCCAAGACCCTCATTTCACAACACACTTTTTACGAACGACGCTAAAAAAATACCGTTCACGTTAAGATCGATTTCGGGAGTTCTACTCACCCAAATTCAATTCCGTAAAGTCGTACGGATTCGTTAACAATTTATCTAACTACTCATGTAATCAAAATCATAATTAAATCACCCGATTGTTACTATATTTCGCTACACCTTAATGACTCCAATTTTGTCCTAATCTGGACTAGGTTGAGAAATTTCAAGTTACTACGAAAAGGTTTTCTGACCCAAAAATTTTCCCCGTTGACTTTTCTATAACGACGGAACCCGGTCGTTACACTAACATTCATGATTACAAGCCTTCCTCTCAAGGCTTGAATTCTTACAATCATCATTCATACCTAGATTTCAAGGAATTTTAATTACATTCTTCATTAGTAGGTGATTCTAGTCATAATTGATCATAAAGGTTTAATTTCAACTTTACTAATCATGATCCATCATAGTTACTAAAATCTAGTTCAATTCATGACTATATGTTCCTAATCTTGAACAACTACTACACATGACATTAATTTTAGAACATCACCTATGAACCCTTAATTTCACCTCTCATGGCATAAATCCACATGATATCAATTCTTCCAATTAGACTAGGGTTAACCATGGAAATCACATAAATTCAACATAATATCACAATTCTATGCTAAATCAATCATAATTAGGTATTATCCACTCAATTGGAATCATACCCAACACTACCCACAACATAAGAAGAAACCGTAGCTTAGATTGGGTTTTTTTCTGCACAATTGGGGGAAATCTAAGGGGATCTATGGATGGAAGAACCCATAGATGAATAAGCTAACATACCTTGATCCAAAGCCCTTACACAAGCTTGCAAAAATGGAGTTTTTATTTTTGACCTAAGCTCTATCTTCTTCTTCAAGTCTTGAGTTTTCTAGAGAGAAGATTTTTGAGATGAAGAATTTTGGGATCTTTTGGGGTTTTGGAATTAATGACTTAGTTGGGGTGGTTAATGGCTTAAAATACTTTATATAGGTGTATAAGATTCATATAAAACAACCCCCACTTAAAACCAACTAAAAATGAATTTCTTAATTTGACCCTCATTAGGCAGCCATGGTGCCAGGCACTACGACAGGACCTCACGAGCCGTGGTCCTGCCCGTGGTCCCTTAGGCAGTTTCTTGGCCAAAGTGTCTTGGCCTCCCTCATCCTAAGGCATCTTCACGAGCCTTCCCACGAATTGTGGTCAAGACCACTGGTCGTGAAGTGGCTCGTGAAGGTGTGCCACTTTGAGGCAACCCTTAGGGAGCTACTGCCTTGTCTTCACGAACCACACCACGAGCCATGGTCCACAATACTGGCCGTGGTGGTGGTCGTGGACTTGAGGCACTGTGCTCCAAGCTTGAGGCAGCCTTGGCCTTTGGCTTGGGACTTGCCCCTTTGCCTTGGCACTTGCCATTTAGCCTCGACTCTTGTAGCCCTCAACTTAACCCTAGATGGTCTACTATGTAAGGGAAATCATTTTACGATTCTAACCCTTGTTTCAAGCTTGAAACCTTTACGTAAAGCTCTAGTCTAGTCTACTAGTTTCCGGGGTATTGCAATATCTCCCCCTTGGGATCATTCGTCCTCGAATGATGATTCTAAAAACTTCTTAAAGGAAACGACTCTAGACTAGCATCCCATCATACATGCAATTCATCTAAATGCGCACAACCAAGGAGGACAACTTCAATTCCAAGCTAAACATTCTCAATGCAACAAGGGAGTAGGAACTACATTTAACAACCCAAAAATGCATGAACTTCATATCTACTCATATTAAAAGAGGAACTAGCATCTCCTAGCTAAAACACGCTCATTAATTCATCTCATGAAGTCTAATGCAACTCTACTCAAATGCACCACAACATGAGGCAAAACAATGCATATAAGGAAATCATGGCAACACATAAACACACAATAACCTTATTAGATAAGCACACTATCTCCCCCTTGGGAGTAAGCCTACACAAATTCTTCTAAACATCATTCATACTAAGGAAAACTTCAAAGTCTAACATATCAAGTCACAAAAGACAAATAATCCAGAATCTACTAAAGCATAAAACACATACCGGTAGCAAGATCAGGATGTCACTCTTGATCTTCTCTAGATTGGAGATCATAAAACCTATTCTTCTTTTGAGCACTCTCATCCGAACCACTAGTGGCAACTTGCTTACCCTCTCTTCTTGTTGTCCTTGCCTTTGGGCAATCTTTCATCTTGTGGCCACTCTCACCACAACCAAAGCACCATTTTCTACCGGCCAAACACCTACCCTCATGTTTCTTACCACACCTAGAACAAGGGGGCCATAGGGACTCATTACCAACCCCTTGTTGCCTATGGGTAGACACCCTTTCATCCTTATACTTAGGAGCATTAGCAAAGCCTTGTACGGAAAACTTTTGTCGATTCCTAGAGCGACCATGTCCATCGGACCCATCATGAAAGGAATTATCATTATCCATCCTAGACCTCTATTTCTCCCTAGATTTTTCCTCTTGGAGTTTATCTTCCTCCATTTGTTGAGCATACACCATAAGACATGAGATATCCATATCATCATAGAGCATTGTCGTACGACATTCTTTTGCTACTATGGCAGACACCCCCGTCAAAATCCTACTCATCATATCCCTCAGACTCGCTACCATAGATGGAGCATACTTAGACAATATAGTAAATTTCAAGGAATACTCTTTAACACTCATACTACCTTGCTTAAGGTTGATGAATTCTTCCACCTTAGCTTCCCTCAACTCTCGGGGAAAGAACCTATCAAGTAATGCCTTCTTAAACACTTCCCACTCTATAGGACCCGCTTCTACCGGCCTAGCATCCTTTCATTGTTCATACCATATTTGAGCAACATCTTTCAATTGGTAAACGGCTAGTTCCGCTTTTTCTACCGAAGTCACCCCCATGATAGCTAGCACCTTATAAACCTCCTCTTTGAACCCATTAGGATCCTTTTCTACCTTGGAGCCACAAAACTCCGGAGGGTTCATCCTCAAAAACTCTTTTACTCTAGAAGCAACCATCCCCCTTATTGGGTTCACCGGAGCTGCCACCTCCCTATTCACTTGTGCCGTCATGACTTGGGCCAATATTAAAAAGGCCGACCTAATCTCCGCATTTGACATATCCGGAGGATCAATTGGAGCTTGAGGAAGAGCTTAGTGTGAAACTTGGAGAGGAACCTCTTGCTCCTCATTGCCTTCCTCACCACCTAGCATTTGCCCTTGTATTATCCATACCTTAAAAAACCATAGGGCACGGATTAGAAGAAGGACCTACTAAGTCTGGCAACGGAATCGGGAGGTGTCGGTTCCGGTCCATCCCGGTCCGTTACCGGTTTCGGTCCATCTCGGTCCGTTACCGGTTTCGTCTCGGTTCCAGCTTGTACCGGTTAGGTCCGGTTAGTAGCGGGTCTGGGAGGGGTAATGGGACAAAAACTGGGATTTACCGGTTAGTCCCGGTTTCGGTCTGGTTTTTTTAAAAAAAATTGCAATTAGCTGTTGTAGGAGCCATTGGCCAACGTCTTTTGGTCCCCACAATGGCTCTTTTACCCGCACAACTCCGCAAAACACCCCCTACCCCCCCCCCCCAAACTTTTTTTAACACCCCAACCTTCTAAAAACTACATTTTCATCCTTTTTTTTAAAACTATAAATACCCCAAATCCTTCATTCTTTTCACTCACAAAAAGATTATCTTCTACTCTCTCAACAATTCTCAAAAGTCTCACTCTCTAATCTCATTAACATTAAAATTACGAATTTGGTCTTTGGAAATTGGAGCTTCAAAATTCAAATTCAATTTTTGGCATACACGTCTACTTTTTTAAGTAGACGTTTGGTACATTCGTTCCAACTCACTTTTCATTTAGTTATTTATTTATTTGCATTTGATTATTTATTTTGTGAGTAATTAGTCTCTAGTCTCTACTTATTTAGTTATTTATTTGTTTAAAACTTTGCATTACATTTTCGAATTATATATAATTTACTAACTTTTTATATTTGAATGTGGATTTCGGTAAAAAAATTATTGAAAAGGGTAAAATAACCATAGTTAATTCGTTCACTAATTTATCTACCTCAAAATCCAAGAAAAATAAAAAACCCGGTAGTACTTCTAAATCTAAAACTAACAAAACTTCTCAATTAAGAATAAATACGGATGATTATATGCATGTTAATGAAACTGTTTTTAATATTGATAGTAATAGTGGATTAGATCCTTATCTTGAACAATTACAAAGAAGGTTTGGTAATTTTGATGAGGAATTACCTGAAGATGATTAACATGATGATGTTAATGATTATATTGATAGTTTTGATAATAATGTTGATGATGAAACTAAGCCAGTTACGGCTACTACTCCCACTCCCAGTCCCTCTTCCCCGGCTCCCACTCCCTTTCGTTGTCCTGCTCCCATTCCCTCCGTGCATCCTAGGCCTAAGATAGAACGCGCTAAAAAATTAGGTGCGTGGCAATTTATGACTCAGAATGAATATAAAACACAAGCTATTTGTAATAAATGTAAACATAGAATGAATCATAAAACTGTAGGAAAATAGGGTGGGATGGGACATTTGAGTAATCATTTAATGTCATGTTGTAAAAATGAATTTTTGCATGCTAAAGTTGTAGCCGAAGCTAAAATGAATGGCACCACCCTTCCTGAAACTATAGGAGTAGGGGGCTCTAATATGGTCGAAACACAATTAAATCCTTCTAATGTTTCTGGCTCTAGTATACAACGGTCATATAGTAAAGGAAAAGATCTTGAAAAATTAGCTAAAATGATTGTTGTTATGGGTTTGCCATTTAGTTTGCTGAAATTGTGTATAATCCACATTTTTTACTAGAAATACAATTAAAAAGGCTATCTTTGATTATCAAGCTCAACATTTTCAATATCTTCATCATTTATTTTATTATAATGATTGTAAAATAGCTATTACTTCTGATATGGGTCGTAGTGTAAATGGTAATGGTTATTTCACTATTACTGCACATTGGATTAATAAAAATTAGACTTTGCAAAAAAGAATTTTAGGTTATAAATATTGTGAAATGCATAAAACCGGTAGTTATATAGCTCAAACAATTATAGATATTTTACAAAACTATGAAATTTGTGATAAAATAAGTAGTGTCACCTTAGATAATGCTTCTAATAATACATCTGCTGTTGAAATACTAAAACCGTCTCTTTGCCCTATTTATATTGATGGTTTTCATATTAGGTGTGCTGCACACATATATAATTTGATTGTTATAGATGGTATAGCAATGTATAATGATGGTTGCATAAAATTTGAAACTACATGTCATTTTATTTTTAAATGTCAAGTTAAGTCTAGACGTAGAGATTTTGAAAATCGTTGTCGTGAATTTAATCTTCCACCTAGAAAAATTTCAAAATCAGTGTGTACTAGATGGAATTCTTTATATGAAATGCTTGAAGTCGCTTATGAATAAAGGAAACCTTTACAAATGGTTTGGAATGCTCATAATTCAAATATGACATATAGACTTGATGATAATGATTGGAATGACGTAAAAGAACTTATAGAATTCTTAAAAGTTTTTTATTTAACTACAAAAAAATATCAGCACTTTATTATCCAACTATTTGCTCTGTTTTACCTAATATTTGTGTTATTTCTAGTAAATTTTATAAATTCAAAAATAAACCAATATTTGAAGAATCTGTTTAGAAAATGATTGAAAAATTTAAAAAATATTTTATTCCTATTCCTCAAATTTATTTAACCGCTTGTTTGTTAAACCCACATTACTAATATGAAGGTGCATCATGAATGGTTGATAAAATATATTTTAATTTGGGTATTGATAGTGAAGATGATGAAACACCTAGTTGTCAAGATGGTAAAGATAGTATAAAAATTGAAGTTAGAAAATTGTATGACTTGTATAATTCTAATAGAATGAATGTAGTACGTAATGAAGAGCCTCAAAGTTCTAGGAGTAGATGTAATGAAGATGATCTTGATGATATGATAGATGGTTATCTTGAACTTTCTCATAATGATAGAAATGATTTTGATGCATATATTAATCAAAATACAGAACCTACTACTATTGATCTTCTAGAATGGTGAAGCAATCGCGGCCAGGGATTTCCAAAACTTCAACCGGTTACTCTAAATGTGTTAGCTATTCAAGCATCTTCAGTAGCTTTGGCAGGCGTTTTTAGTGCAACAAGATTTTAAATTGGAGAGCGTAGATATTCATTAGCAGCAGATAGCTTGGAGATATCGGTACTATTTTGAGATTGGATTAATGGAGAGAGAAGGAGTTATGGTCGTCCACCTTTACCGACCAAATTTGAAAATGTCGTTGATGAAATAATGCAAGATTTTAGTGACGACAACATTGATGCAATGGAGGAACTATCTAATCAATCAATTCCAGAGCATGCTACTAGAGAAATGTTAAATGACTTAATTTTTTTTCCCTTGTAGCATGAACTATTAAATTTAAATGTCTATTAGTATGAGTATGATAATTCGAGGTCTAATTCAAACAGAACCCTTCCTAGAAGGTGGCTGTGTAGATTAGAATTTTTAATACTCTACTAATATTTTGTAACTCAACTTGTACTATTTAATTAATATTAATAAAAGTATAAGCAAATCGCCTTAATTTTTTTTATTATTGTCTTAAATTTATATTTTCAAACTTCTAAAGTGTGAAATTTAAACTTTTATAGTTTTAAAGTTTGAATTTAAAATTTTCAAACTTTTAAAGGGTGAAATTTAAACTTTTATAGTTTTATAGTTTTAAAGTTAGAATTTAAATTTTCAAATTTTAAAGGGTGAAATTTAAACTTTTATAATTTTCAAGTTTGAATTTAAATTTTCAAACTTTTAAAGTGTTAAATTTAAACTTTTATAGTTTTAAAGTTTGAATTTAAATTTTCAAACTTTTAAAGTGTGAATTTTAAACTTTTATACTTTTAAAGTTTGAAAGTTTGTATTTAAAACTTTAAAAGTATAAATTTTTAACTTTAAAATTGTAAAGGTTTTAATATTATTTGAGTAATGTTCCTAATTTTTTTAATTTTAATAATTTTTTTTTAAAATATGGCAGTTGGGACCCGGTTTTAGGTCCGGTCTGGTCCGGTTCGGTACCGGTCCGGGACGGGTATACATATTTTTTTCCAGAACTACCGGATTCGGTCCGTCCCGGTTCCGGCCCGTTGTGCCCTGTTCCGTTTCGGTTTCGGTCTGTCCCGATCCGGTAGTCCCGGTTCCTGTCCCATTGCCACGCTTAGGACCTACTAGAGCCAAACTCTATGGCACGACTTAGAGAATGAAGAAGTTAGATTTCCTAAACATCCAATAGCCTCCTATTCATAAATGTGGCGCGCTTCATATTTATGAACAAGACATGGTATGAGACAATCCTAGAACCATTCTAAACTTTTTGCTCTGATACTAAGTTTATCACGACCCTGGGGTACACCCTAGATGTAACATGGTGTACTTGACCCCGAAGGGGTCTCATACAAGCCCTTAGCATATTATAACATAATATAATAGAAAAGTATGGAAATTTTATAAACATTTATCCATACAATCAAAGTCTTTTAAAAATGCAAGCGAAAGTCTTTACTACACTTTCGTCTCAAACCATCTAATACGACTTTAGAATAAAACTCTTGGGACATAGCCCATATAATAGTCTCAACATGAAAATAAAAGACATAAAGGAAATAGTGGCTTTTGTCCTCGAAGCTATGAGGACTCACCAAATCTTCACTCCTTTGCTCCTTAGAAACCTAGCTTCAAGATTGGAACTCAAATCTCTGAACCCTACATTTGATAAAAATGTAGGCAAAGTATGCGTTAGTACAAAATGTACTAAATATGTTAGCTAACATAATATCATAAGAGCATATAATAAGGGTTAGTCAACATAAGACATAATCATATGAAATACTTCATGAAACATCAATTATAAGCATAAGTGACAATATCATAATCATAAGTGAAGTCTCCAACATAAACATCATATAAACCCTACTGAACTCTTAGTCATTCATATCATCATAGAAAGACTATTCTCAAGTAACCTTAAAGCATACTTGTGCAGTGCATGAATAGCATTCCATAATACTATCCAAGCTAAGTATCCCTTTTTGGTCATCTTAATCATAGTCTATATGCATAGTCAAGTCTTAGGCTTTCATATCATAAGAGTACTATACCCCTAAGTAACCTCAAAGCATACTTGTTCAATGCATGAATAGCATCCCATAATACCATTCACACTAAGCATAACCTTGAAGTCACCATATGCATACTTACTATTCATTTGGTCTCATTCTTAGCTTACTTCATATAGACAAAGGAACTATCGCCTTTAGTCAATCATATCATGGAAGGCAACTATAGCAACAACAAGGCTAAACATACAACATACAAGAGCACAATTCATAAGTAGCTTCAAGTCATACTTCTGCAATGTATGAATAGCATCCCATACTACTATCCACACTAAGTACCACTTTAGGCTATCATACATACTCACTAGTTGGGGACTAGTCCCTCTTTACTATTTGCCTCTATTCATTTAAGGTACTTTTCTTCTTAGTACAAGGAAAGACATCACACATAAATGATAACAAGTTATCAATTCAAGGCTACCAAGGAATAGCACCCTACTAGGCTAGACCAAACTAATCATTTAGCTAACATGACTTCATTATTCTAAGTCAAGCTACCATGGAGGGCATCCTATCATGCAACTTCAAGCTATTCAAGGAAAGGTACAAGTGTTCCATCCTAGCTACCATGCAAGACATTCTATGATGCTAATGCAAGTTACCCTTAGAAGAGTATGGTTCCTCAATCCTAAGCTACCATGAAATGGTCTTGGCCTAACCAAGTCAAGCTATACATGAAGGCATTCTACAATGCTATTTCAAGCTACCCTTAGGAGAGT
>JAJONZ010030633.1:0-13440 GCA_029582445.1 Solanum paucissectum
ATGTTTAGGAATAATTTTAGATAGCTAAACATGAGAAAAGATTGTTTGAAGGTGGGTCTGCGACGTGGAGAAGTATTTAAATTTTTGGTTTGAAAACAAATTTTGAGGCAGAACGGTCCGTGACCGCTCCACAACGCGAAATGATTTTTCCCAAATCTGGGGAGCAGGTCCGCAACACGGAGGCACTGCCCAGATTTTCCCGACGAAATTTCTTCTTCATTTTTCAGCTCTAAACCATCTAAACTCCATTTGTTCTTTTCCCAAATAGTTAGAACCATCTATACCCTCAAATAACCTCAGATTCCACTCGAAAACACAACTAAAACGTGAATCAATCTCAAAAAAACTCCAACAACACAACCCACAAGGATTCAAACGAACTTCATCACGAATTCAAGGGATTTACTTTCAAATCAATATACTTTACTGAAGTTAAATCAAGTTGAGCGCGTGGGTGAACTAACCCAATGCTATTTGATCTCACATACCTTGTAGGGATCACCCCCGACGAAATCCGCAAGCTAAACTCGACGATCTTGACGAATCTTGCTTCTCTTCTCCTTTCTCCTCTTCTTTTCTCTTTTCTCCAAGCCCTAGTGTATTTTGGTAAAAGAGTAAACTGATCTAATTCTAGTTAGACCCTAACTTAATTACCAAAAACGAAATAAAATAATTGGGTAAGGAAAAGACCAAACTACCCTTTCAAAATCCGGATTGGACTTTCCTTATTCCAACAACCCAACTTCCAAAGGGCCTAACTCACTCATACAAACTCAGAATCGCGCAAACTCAGCGGCGTTGGAAAGATCATTCAAAGAGCTTTCCTACCATATCTGGAAGTACCTCTAACTCATCCTGAGCTAGAAGTTATGGTGATTTGAAGTTGGCCAAAACTCAACTTATTCTAACTTAACAAAATTTCCAGATTTTCATTCTTTCCAAAAAAAATGACTATTTCCAATTATTAGCTTCTTCCTAGTTATTTCAAATTGCGAGATGTTATAGCGCTCCCCAGATGCGCCCAAGGGGCTAGGGAGGCGCCCCTGCAGTGCGCCCATATGCAGTCTCTGAAGTTAGGGGCTGGCACCCAGAACGCGCAAGGGTCGCCTGGCTCCATTCCTTTTCCGTCGGTTGTCCCGTTTGAGCTCCTTTGAAGTGTATCTTCTCCCCTTTTGATTCTAAACACTTTAAACTACTTCCAAACACTTGGAAATCATTCATAACATGAATCATAACCTTGAATTAATAATTCAAATTCAAGGTAAAGTTAAGAGTTAAGTCTTGAGAGTTCTTCCGAACATTTTGAGAAAGTCCCTTTGAGTCCTTTTGAGGAGTCTTCTTCAATTTCTAATAACTTGTTTCAAGACTCAAGTAAGTGAGCATGAGAGTGAGGAGAATGTATTCATGAGTCTACACTATCATCTATATCCTTCCTATCATGAACCATAACTCTTGAATTCATAATTCACATTCAAGAGAGAGTTAAGAGTAGAGTTCAAGAAAGCCTTTGAGTTCGATTGTGAACCCTATGAGATCAACTATTGATTTGAACTAAGTTTTGAGGAAGTAAGTAAGAGAATGATGAGAGTCGTATACATGAGTTCCATGTAGTTATGTAGACCTTTGAGTCGAGTCGTTCATGCCCATAACTCCGTATGAACTCCATAAATTGAGCATTATTGAGAGGAGTAGTATCTTCAAGTTCTAAGTCTTGAGTATTGAGTTCCTAATCCCTTTTGAGATTATATATCTAATCATGTGACTATTACATGTTATCCATGAAGTCCTTGAGTTGAATTGTTCATGCCCATAATTCCGCATGAACCCTATAAGTCGAGCAGTCTTGAGATGAGAAGTATCTTTGAGTCCTTGAGTTGAGTAGGTCATACTCATAATTCCGCATGAACCCTCTAAGTTGAGTATTCTTGAAATGAGTAGTATCATTGAAGTTCTTGAGTTCCAAGTATTGAGTTATATCTATGGTTATTGAAAACCTTGCATTGAGTCATTCACGTCCATAATTCGACATGAACCATATTTTAAGAAGTCTTTTACAAATGCTTTGAACTTGTTTTAAGACTTGAGCATTGAGTTGAGTAAGAGTAAAGGTTGAAGTTCATTTCTTCAAAGAGTATATGGGGACTATGTATTCCCAAAGAGTTTAAAATGTTTTCACATTTAAACAAGAAAATGAAACCTTGATTTCTAAAGAGCCTTTGAGCTAGTTTTTACAAAAGAGTAAATGCTTTCACAATTAAGCGAGACAGGAAACTTTGATTTCCAAGATAACCTTTGAGCTAAGTTTTTGACCAATTATTTCAAATCACAGAAAGAAGTATATTTTTAAACATAAGAGCTAGTATCATATTTTGGGAGTAGTATAGAGCACCGATATAGGGGAGAGTTCAGACAACTCACAGCCACCATGGGTAGAAAATGGTCATACTTTTTAGATGATTCCTTAGTGCTTTTTAGCATAGACTAGTGGATCCACTTAGTAGTCAGGTTCTACACCCTTGGCAAGGTATAGGACGGCCCTGGCAGCGTGAGGCAAAATGATGTATCATCACAATAGCTCTTAAGTGATAGTTGTCGGTTAGAGAAACTCCCATAGAGATATTTGTATTTTTATATACACAGAGTTTACTTGTATTTTCATAGACAAACAGAGTTTATATTGTATCCTTGCATACAAACTGAGTATATTATATTCTTAAATACATTGAGTTGATTTCTATTGTTTTAAAAGCTTTCCATATATTGCATCTCTTATTGTTGCTTTATATTGAGTTGAGTATCCAGAGTTTGAGTACCAAGAGTCGAGTGTCTTATTATTGAGTTGAGCCTTATTTCACTGAGTTGAATATCTTATTATTGAGTTGAGCCTTATTTCACCGAGTTGAATACTTTAACTTTGAGTTGAGTATCGTAATTTTGAGTTGAGTTAGTTGAGTGAATTGAGAAGAGGTAAGTATGTTTCCTTTTTATCAAGTTCAAGCTTATGTTTATGTTTTAAAATTCCCCTTACATGCTCATACATTCCACATACTAAGCCATTTGGCCTGCATTTTTTCATGATGCAGATCCAGGTATTCAGGATTATCAACAGGAGCTTCGTTGATACCACATGGAGTTCAAGTTAGCTATGGTGAACCCCTTTGCTTCCGGAGGGTTCCACTTTTACTTTCAGTTATATCAGTTGTTAGGAGGTCGTGAGTCTTGTCCCGACATCCATCTTTGTCATTTAGAGGCTTCATAGATAGGTAGTAGAGTTTCAGAAGTTTGTTCATTTATTTTGTTAAATGTTTTAAAAACTTAAGTTTCCCATTTTGGGGCAATTTGAATATATTATATTATTCAGAGTTTTCTTTTGAGTTAAAGCGTGTATTTAAGTTTTTCATGAATTTTATTCAGTTTTTAAGCTTTGTATGCTTGAGTTAGTCTTCCGCTTGTAGTTAGCCAGGATGAGGGTTCGCTTGGGGACCAACAATGGTTCTCGAGTGCCGGCCTCGTTCAGGGTGCCGGGTCGTGACAATATATTTAATTAATGTGTGGTAGTTAGGATTTGAATTGTAATTGTCAAACTAGTCCCCCCCACCCCCCACTCCCTCCCCACCACACCCCAAAATATAAAAATAAAACGTGCTAATATGTTATACTTTCTTTGTAATATATTAAGGTTGAGGGACCAATATGTATTCATCTTTAATTAGAAGTTTTGAATTTGAGCATTGGATATATAAAAAAAAACTTCTCAATATAAATTTCTATTAATTGAACTTCAAAGCGAATATCAAATACCGAATAAAAAACTTTAAAAAAATTAAGAAAAATAATGATACACAATTGAGAAGAATACGAAATCTTGTTGATTTTTTTTTAAAAAAAATAAAGAAGTTTCTCTTTTAGAATTTCAAACTACTTTAAGTGGATTTTACTTCATTTAAATCCAAAAGTTTATTTAAACAAAATTATTCCCATTTTAAAAATAATAATTAAAACTCAGCATTATGCTCCGAAGTCCCAACCTTTATATTTCCAATTTCTAAGGAGGAAAATGATTTCCTAAGCCTTTTTTTTTTGGTAAAGAAAGATATTTTTTTCATTAAGCATAATCAAGATCTTCTATGTTATTTTTTAGTAGTCTCCCATTAAAAAAAAATCATATAATTAGAAAATATTCGTTAACGATTATACAATCAAATCTCTCATGTCATTCTTGTCAAATTCATAATTTACAAAATAGTAGTATCAGTGGACAATGGATGTCCCCCACATATTATATTTGAATTCAATTTTCACTGTCCCTTTCACATCCTGTGTGTAAATTAAAAAAACAAAATCCTAATTAGTTGGTTTAAAGGAAAAGGCCCCATTTTGTCGCTTACCTACAAATTGAGAAAATCAATGTCATCGATGTATTTCTCATTCAAAAATTATTCCAATGTATCAACGAATATGAATGAACAAATAAAAATAAATAGAGGAATTAAATAATACGTACATAGTTGATTTTTCTGTGTTTTTTTCAAAAAAGGAGAACAAAATCTCCAAAAGGAAATTGGGGTCGTTAGCCAATAATTACATATTTGAACCATTTGACTAAGAATAGAGTTATGAGTCAAAAACTTCTCAAATGAAAGATAAAATTATTCTATATAAAATGAAGATATATTTGATCCTCTTTTCATTTCCTTACAAAGTTTACAAAGATTCGCTTTTAATCGATATAAAAAAATCTCGAATATAATTCATATAATCTGGATACTATATGTTTTTCTAGTCAAATTGTGATCTTAAGTTTTGAGGGTTGTTCTATTCTAGTACTTGTATACATAAAAATATTTTTTTTACCCAAATTCCTCTTATTCTTCTTTATTAAAAAAAAAAAAAAATTCCTCTTATTAATTTCTTATAAAAATACAAAAGAAGAAACATTTTTTTCAATTACATAATAAAATACCAGAGATATCTAAAGAGTAAATGCATGATTTATTGGATTCACACGCAACTTAATAAATTGAAAGGCAGAATAATTAGGAGCAATATATTAATATAAAAAATACTAACAATTATAACACTTTTTTTTATGTGTTTTATATACTGACAGAATTACTCATAAATAAGAACATGTCATTAGGGGACCATAGCAATTTTATTTTTGGTATCAAATACGCTCTCTGTCTCCAGTGATATTTAGCTATTTGAGATTTAAATTATGCGAACTTTAATTTACATTTTAAAAAATATTTATTTATCATATTAACATGAAAAGAATTGCATTATATAATACTTTTTGATTTTTTTTAAAAAAAGGCTAGAGGAAATAATACACTATACATTATATTTATTCATTATTTAATAAACATAATTTTCACTTAAATAACACTTACTTTGGAGCAAAGAAAATAGTACAATTGAATCTCGATGAACGAAAATTGTAAACATAATGAGTACGTATAAATGTGTGCATGGTTGAAAGGTATAATAATAATTAGAAACAATATATAATTTTCAAGTACCTATAATTATAAACCACATTTTTGTATGGTCTATATACTCACAAAATGTCTAATGAATAGAAACATTTTATAGGGGACCATAGTTTTTATTTTTTATAAAAAAAATATCCCTTTATTTTTCTCCTTTTGTTTTTCTTTTTTTCAAGCACCAACCTGATAAACAATGAGAACTATTAATGCCGTAAAAAGAATAAGAATGATTTTGTTTATTATATTTTTAATGAAAGATGATAAATATACCTCCGAACTATCATAAATGATATGTTAAAACCCTCCATTATACTTTAAGGTTTGTATATACTCTTATCGTTAATTTTTTGAGTTGTGTATACCCTTAAAACTAACAGATTGACACGTGATTTCGTCTCAATAATTTACCTGATTTTATTTATTTTTTACCCAAAATAAAATTCAATGGATTAATTATCATAAATTTTATATTTGTTTCAAAATTCATTAAATATATATGTTAAAATTGAAATTTGGAACTCATGTATTATTAATTGAATTCGTTATCGTAAAATTTAGAATTATAACATTTAACTCCTATAAATCTGTTTCTATGACTTACAAAATGATTCATGAATAAAAACATTTCATAGCTAGGACCATAGCATCTCTACTTTTGCTAGTAAATCTTTTTGAATTTCGTTTTATATTGTTTTTTCCTTGTCATTATATCCAATTAATGCATTGAGAAAGACTTTGAAAACATAAATAAAACGTGCCATGTCATTTTCTGAAATTTCCCCACTACGTACTAGATAAAAATTGTACCTTTTTATTTTTTTAGTTAAATCTTTTGAAAATATACCATCACTTATTTTCCTTGTCATTATTCTTTTCTTTCTTGGCTAATGCAGTGTATATATGCCAAATGTATTGAGAAAGAAGAATATAAGACTTTAGAAATATTGACAAAAATATTAAGTTTGAGCCTTGGATATAAATAAATTATTTCTCTCTCTATATATATACACTAGTTTTACTGCACGTGCGTTGCACGTGTGTATCGTATATGTAGTATATGCTGTTGTAAAACAGAATTAATATTACTAAATTAAAGCTTTTTAGTAAATAATTATAATTGAACAAACATAGGTCACACATTTTTAAATTATTAATACATATTGTCATAGAGTTACTTGTATTTTGAGATCAAAATGACCAGATATCATTAAAACATTTCAAAATACATTCAAAGTTTACATATGGGAGAAAGTGACATTTCTCTAATAATATTATTTCTTACTTCACTCAATTTTGTAAACAAATCTAACCAACAAAATAGAAAAAAAAAATCCATTAAAAAACTGTCACCAATAGCCTTTCCTCTTGTGGTTATGAACATAAATGATGTACACCACTTAAGTAGAAATTTTGTCTTAAATATTCATACTTGAAATTTAGTATGGGCATGACACTAATAAGGATTATCATAAGTATTTCATTATTTTAACTTTATGTGCAACATATCGTTTACAAAATATTATTACTCAATTAATATTTGAGTAAGACTATCATAGAGAGGTAATTTTACCAAAAACAAAGTGTATTTGGTTGTTATCATGAATGATAGTTATTTATACTTCAGCAGAATAATTTAATTTTAATATATGAATAACATCACCTATGATGAAAAATATTTCATTTCATTAAGTTTCTACCTTATCTTTGTGAAATTGTAGTCTTCTCCTTTTTTCTACCGTATACATATCATATAGTTGTTGTCTAATGAAAATGTCTAGTATCTTATAAAAGTTGTATCATGATATAAAATATTTAAATTTTTCAATAATAAAAATTAATAGATGAATAAAATTTAAAGTATTATTTATAGAATCATTAATTTGATTTAAGATCATTTTATGATCAATCACTATTTTCTTATCTATTTTTATATAGCTAGTAAGGAGTGTATCTTGTGATATAAAGAAAAATTATATGGAACAATACATTGCCAATGAAGAAGGAAGACGAAAATATATGTTCATGTTAAATTCACTCTAGTGTTCCATTTGATTTAAATATCTTGCCACCAACACTGTACTTTCTCTGTTAATTTTTACATATATATCTATTAAAAAATAATTATTATCATGACTATGTTATCATATTATAAGTAAAAGTGAGAATCTATTTTTGAAATAGTAAATTTAACATCAAAACTGATAATTCAATGGACTACGTTGATACCCATTGATTTAGCAAAATTAGGAAGAAACTCCTTCATTTGAGGGAAAATAATAAAAAATTAAAAAACAAAGAAGAAATATCTTACCCAAATCATATGCCTTTTTTCATATATGTTTAATATTATTGTCGCTCCCATAACTTTTCGTCACTGTTAACTCATGAAAATAGTAAGAAAAAATACGAGTGTGAATTGATGAATGATTTGCTACAATTTTTCACCAACTCTTTCTTATGAGGTACCTCAAATTTTGTTGAATTTCGAACTTAATCATTTTTTGCAAATAACAATTGAGATTTTGTAAGAGAAGAAGAGTAGAGAACTTAAAGAAATTGTAGTTTAAAAGTGTAAGGAAACCCCTCTATTTACAGCTACCAAATAGTAGTATGAATAGATGTTAATTGTGCTTTATCCGAAAAATCACAACCTTTCGAAAAAGTCACTGCTTATTGGAAAAGTCATAACCCTTTAAAAAAGGCACAACCTTTTAGAAAAGTCACAACCCTTCGAAAAAATCACAACCCTTCGAAAAGGACACAACTCATTCAAAAAGTCACAAGCCGTCAAAAAAGTCACAACCCTTTGGAAAAATCACAACTCATTGAAAAAGTCACAATCATTTAATTTGAAAAGGTATCTACTTTCAATATAATAAAATTAATTAAATTAATAAATAAAATAAATTAAGTATTTTTAATTAGGGATATTATAGTAATTCAACATTCAAGTTTGGAAGTTCATGCTTTTAAGGTATAAGGTAGTATTGATATATATATATATATATATATATATATATAATTGAACTCCAAAGAAGTATGTAAAATTTTCTTATACATTAATCAAAATATGTATAAGAAACTAAAAAAACGTAAACAAAAATAATGATACGCAATTGAGAAGTATACAAAGTCTAGCCTTGTGATAAAATAAAGAAGCCAAATTACCAATAAATTAATTTTCTTTTATTTCCCCCTATATTTTGAGGGAATTTTATTGATATTTCAATGAAAGAAGTATTTCTTTTAAAATTTCGAACTACTCTAAAGGGATAATCCTTCATGTATTATTATTTGAATTCGTTATCGTAAAATTTAGATTATAACATTTAACTCCTAAATCTGTTTCTATGACTTACAAAATGATTCATGAATAAAAACATTCCACAGCTAGCTAGGGACAATAGCATCTCTACTTTTGCTAGTAAATCTTTTTAAATTTCGTTTTATATTGTTTTTTTTCCCTGTCATTATATCTAATTAATGCATTGAGAAAGACTTTGAAAACATAAATAAAACGTGCCACGTCATTTTCTGAAATTTCCCCACTATTTACTAGATAAAAATTACCTTTTAATTTTTTTAGTTAAATCTTTTGAAAATATACCATCACTTATTTTCCTTGTCATTATTCTTTTCTTTCTTGGCTAATGCAGTGTATATATGCCTAATGTATTGAGAAAGAAGTTTATTAAATTTTAGAAATATTGATAAAAATATTGAGTTTGAGCCTTGGATATAAAAGAAAAATTCTCTCTCTATATATAATTGAACTCCAAAGAAGTATATAAAATTTTCTTATACATTAATCAAAATATGTATAAGAAACTAAAAAACGTAAACAAAAATAATGATACACAATTGAGAAGAATACAAAGTCTAGCTTGCCTTGTGATAAAATAAAGAAGCCAAACCATATATATATATAAAAGAAAATCCTAGACCCGTCTACGTGGCGCCACTACAAACCAAGAATCCCTTTTAATTTATTTTATTTCCAAAACTAGCCTTCCCCTTTCATGAAAAGTTACGACTTTTTATGAAGAGTTGCGACTTTTATGATGAGCAGTGACTTTTATGAAAAGTTGCAACTTTTATGAAAAATTGTGACTTTTATGAAAAGTTATGACCTTTCTGATAAGACACAATAAGCATTTGTTCACACCACCTTTTGTTGTCTATAAATAGAGGAATTTCCTCATTTTAAAACAACGAAAATTTTGAACTTCTTCTTCTTCTTTTGGACAATTAAATAATTGTGTACTTTGCTCCTGCTGAATGACTCACTGACACAATTTTTTTGTATCAATACACTGGTTAATAGAATTGTTTTTTCCTAAGAGGATCTATTCCTTTAAATCTCGGGTATTAGGGGGAATAATTTCCTTAAGGGGATACTGTACCTTCAGTGGGCTCAATTTTTTCCATTCTGTTTCATTCTATTGTTACAAATCCTGGTATGTTTTTACCGTCATTAATTTATGCTTATATTATTAATTGTTATTGTTGAGTACATGCTTTAAATTTTGTTGTTTATGTTTCTGCAATATTATTGTTGCAAGTATTTGTTAGTACATATTAAATAACAAACGTTAATTGAGTATTCAAGCAAATTTTGTCTACTGGAATTGTTGAAGGTACAATAAAAAAACCCTTACAAATCTATAATGTGATCATCAACAACGTCATTTCTTCACATACAAGGATGAGATTTTGTGTTCTTTAGAAAATCCTCCGAGAGCTAATAACTTTGCATGCCCATAAGTTTTTTTTTATGTTGTTATCTATTTTTACGAAATTTTATCACTAGATATTATGAGTACTTTAAGGATTGAAAGTTGATTGAAGTGTTAGTCAATTTTCTGAGGTATATTATTTTAAAACATGAGAACTTTTCTGGTTATAATGATTTGTTATCATCATTGGACATCTCATAGTTTACTCCCTTTAATGTATGTTTTTCTCACTGTTTTGTTGTCTCCTTAAAATTGTATTGATTATTTTTCGTTTGGTATGTATATGATCTCACTTGGACAAAACTTTCATCCTTTTAATGTTTTTCTTTTTTTCCTTCTCATTCAGCTCTACAAAATATTTTTGGTGTGAGTTATGACTATTTTCAGTAAGCTTAATTTGAAGAATATTAAACAAAACCTGTTCTAAATAAAAGTAATATCTTAAGCTACAAAAGATATGTCTATTAACATAGATTTGTTGTCCTTTATGTCCCAAGTCATTGTTGAGCATTTGAGTTATCTAGGTTAGACTCATTTTTAATTTTTTAATGTTCAAGAATATTTCTTTAACATGAGTCTAGAATCCAACATTTTGATCTACTTGTACTTTCATAATGCAACAACTATACATACATATTTATGAAAAAGTCGTAAAGTTGCATTGATGAAGCATCTAGAAGGGCCTTCAGAGCAGCAATTTAATGAAGAATGAATTTCTAAAAAGGTCAACAATATTATTTTGTTGTTGTTTCAAATTTATTTTTCTCCTTCTATAAATTTTGTTAGAGTAACAAAGTAACAATAACGAAATGTGGTGAACCTTTAACCTCAAACAAGTAGATTGTCTCTAAAAAAATTTATTTATATTGTTGTGGTGTACATTTTTAACGGTCTTAACTTATTTATAACTAATATTGATTATTGAAAACTTTTATATAATTTGTTTTTTACAAGGAGTTATTCTAACCATAAAATTATCAATTCTATATTTTTTATGTACAAAAAAGTAGAAAAAAATATGTTTAATCGCTACATAAAAACATCACTCAATTTTAACAAGACAATTATATCATCAAACATATATTATGATACATTATGTAAAAGATAAAAATGATTATATATCAAGATATTTTAAATCATTCATTATATATTTAAAATTCTTGAGATATGTGATAATGTCAAATCATTTAATTTTCGTTGAAATGTTCTTAAAACCTACTAAAATTTACTTTTTTATTTCTTATAACAGTCGATTATTGGAAAGACTGTTCAAAAGCTTAGCAAAATTAATTATGCCCGCGCGAAGCGCGGGTAAATTACATAGTTACCAATAAATTAATTTTCTTTTGTTTCACCCTATATTTTGAGGGAATTTTATTGATATTTTAATGAAAGAAGTATCTCTTTTAAAATTTCGAAACACTTTAAATGGATAATCCTTCATTTAAATCCAAAAGTGCATAAAATTATTCCCATTTTAAAACAGACTAATTAAAACAATTATATTTTCAATTTCTATGGAGGAAAATGATCTCCTAAATCCACTTACAATTTTAATTTTCTTAAAAAAATGAGCTTACAAATCCAACATGTATTTTATATATTTAAAGATCTTCTATGTTATTTTGTAACAATCTCCTCTAAATTAAATTAAAAAAATCTATATAACTAGAAAATTGATAAACGATTATAAAATCAAATCTCCCGCTTCACTCTTATCCAATTCATAATATACTGATTAGTGGTATCAGTGTGTATGATCTGTCCCCCACACACTACACGTGAATTCAATTTCCACTGTCCCTCCTCACTTCTCGTATGTAATTAAAAAATATCAAAACATAAAAAATTTCCTTATCTTCAAATTGTTCAACATGTGGTTGTTAGACACACTAGTGCGGTGTATATATATATGCAAGGATATTATTAGAATTGTAAATGATTTATATTTCTTTTGCGGTATGGGTGGGTGGGGAGAAGAACTTTCACAAAGGGTTCATCATATACTATATTTACATTAAAAAAGAGTTATGATCTTGTAAATATAATGTGACTAACCGGCAAAGGAGGTTCGAATGAGCGACTTGTTCAATGGCTTGTCTATTGACACCCTTTTCCTTGAAAATGTTAGCTCAGTCTCAGTTCAAATGAATCTCCTTCGACCCTTGCTTATGCCACAGATTTTTAAGCATATCATATTATTTTGACGATCTAACTTTGAAATGACAAATACACTATAAATAATAACGTAAAAGAATTGTTACACTATTAGCATGATACTTAAAAGACAACTATAAACAATCATTCATAAAAAAAAGATTAATAAGCTAAAATGTTATTAAGGGGTTCATTATAATTATAACATGTTAAAATATAAAGGATAATATTTTGTTGAAGGTATAAAAAGAATATTCTCATTAATTGCTATTGAAATGTTTTTTTTACAGCCTTGGAAACTCTCATGGCACGAAAAGAAAGTGATGGGTCAGAAGTCATAAAACTTCTAAAGAAATCGGAATCTGAATCTTGGTGCAAAGGTAAAATTCCTGTAAAGAATTACTTCTTTTTAGCTTCTCAAAAAAACAAATTTTGCTACTACTAAAAATGTCTTCTGTTCTTGTTCTTTGTTTCTGTCATTATAATCAATTATGTGTACATGTAGGAAAACAATTCTGGCCAGAACTTATTGGTGTACCAACAAAGCTTGCTAAGGAAATAATTGAGAAGGAAAATTCACTTATAAATAATGTTCAGATATTATTGAATGGTTCTCCAGTCCCAAGGGATTATCGTTGTAATCGAGTTCGTCTTTTTGATAACATTTTGGATGATGTTGTACAAATTCCTAGGGTGGCTTAATTAATGGATTATTATTGAAGTAATTAAGCAGCCACATGTCAAAAATAATTAGGGTTCATGTATGTTCATTATAATAATGTCTCCATGTACTCTTACTATATATATTGGAATAAATAAGTGTGGCTTAATTAAACGTACTCTCACGGTTGTTTTTTTTATTGTTATTTTGTGAGTTTGTATGTGTGTTTTTTGTTGGTAAAGTGTATATATTTTCAGTTAAAATTTATCCTTAAAATATTAGATTCTCGTAATTTCAAAAATCAATTGCTCTGTATAGCTTGACTTTAAAATCTTTGGGACCTTATATTTAATTAATGTGTGGTAGTTAGAATTTGAATTGTAATTGTCAAACT
>JAJONZ010030634.1:0-12236 GCA_029582445.1 Solanum paucissectum
TATATTTCCTTCATGAAGATTTGATTCGTGCATGGGCCATAATTGTTTGTTTTTGTTGGATACTATATAACTAGTCCAATCCCTTAATAGCTAGTCCCAATTCTTCCTTGTATGCCCAAGTCCAAGCCCAAGCCCAAGCCCAAGCCCAAGCCGTGGATTGTCCCTCCAACCATTTGCCTATCTATTTTGTATACTTTCTTCTTAGATACATGCTTGTCACTCAACTGCTATATCGATAGGATGCAAGTAGCTATCATGTGGATAAATTTGTTGGAAACTAAGCAAATATTCTGTAAAAGTAATTTTTTTAAATAAATATATACTCATTTATATTCATACCCTACTAAATAATTACACTAAATACCCCCCCCCCCTCCCCACAATTAATTTTGCTTAACTGATACTAAATCATATACTGTATTAGTATTTTTAAGGTTGGTAATTTCACTTAATTAATACTAAATCAGTGTATACACCGTATTGGTATCATTAAGGTTTCTTGTTCAGAAATTACTCATTAGTTGATAAGAGTATATATATACACTCTTATAGTATCATTGACTAATAAGTAATTTCTGAACAAGAAACCTTAATGATATCACAACAATATACATATATATACTCTTATAGTATCATTGACTGTAACGACCGGGTTCCGACGTTATAGAAAAGTCAACGGGGAAAATTTTTGGGCCGGAAAACTTTTTCGTAGTAACTTGAAAATTCTCAACCTAATCTAGATTCGGATGAAATCGGAGTCATTAAAGTCTAGAGAAATATGGTAACAATCGAGTGATTTATTTATGATTTTGATTACATGAGTAGTTAGATAAGTCGTTAAGAAATCCATACGACTTTACGGAATTGAATTCGGGTGAGTAGAACTCCCGGAATCGATCTTAGCGTGAACGGTATTTTCTGAGCGTCGTTGGTTAAAAGTGTGTTGTGAAATGAGGGTCATGGAATTTTTAAAATAGCTCATTGTTTCGTGCAAGGCGCTTTGGCGGTGGGTTTGGTCTCTCTGGCGGGGTCACTGTAGCGGGGTGAGGGCCGTTGTGGCGGGCCAAACACGACTTAAAGTCGTAAATAAACCCCAAAATGACTTTATTCTTCACTTTTCGATTTTTAGAGCTAAGAAACGAACCCCAGGCGACTCTTGACAGTTTTCCACCATTCTTGAGGCTAAATGTAAGTTTTTCACTCCCCGAATCCATTTTTTGATCCGTAGAACGTAATAGAATGAGTAATTACCGATGGGGGAGGTTTTGATCTAGATTCTACGGTGGAAACAACCTTATTTTGGGTGCTTGAGATCATGAGTATGATCTAAGGTTCATATAATTGTTAGCGATTCGGATAATTAGTGATTGTTTGTTGATTCCCGTGTTATTATGATTGTTTGTAGACCAAGAACAAGCAGAACGAATCTGGAAAGGGAAGGATCAAGTTTCTTAGGGTTTCAAGCTTGTTTCAAGGTAGGTGATGATTGTGATTCTATGATTGTGTGATGTATGTTTGTTCTTGCTTCATTATGATACATATATGTATGCGAATGTTGCATTGTTGATCACACTTGTTGTAAATCAGATAGATGAATAGCTATATGCCATGAATCACTTCTTGATTGTATGATTATTGAGAATGTACTTGTGATTATGATTGTGATTGTGGTGTGTTGATTGGATCGGATACCGTGTTCCGGTATACTAATTGGGATCTGTTGCCACGTTCCGGCATAATTATGGGATCGGTTGCCACATTCCGGCATAAACATTGGATCGGGTACCACGTTTTGGTATGCTAACAGTTTGGGTTTGGGTTCCATGAGAGGACCAATGACTTGTTATAAATGTGTATTGTTGAGCATGTGATAATCGATATTGTATATGTCAGGTATGTTGCATGTTTGTAATGTTGTATTGACTTGCTTATGTTACACTTAGTGGGATAACTGCGTGATCCTACCAGTACACTGTGGTTGTGTACTGATACTGCACTTGTTCTTTCTTTGTTGAGTACAGTGCATCTTCAAGCGGCTATTGACAGACCTCGCTTAGAAGATCAGTGATCGTTCGAATTCAAGAGTGAGCCAATTCTTCCGGGCTGCCATGAGTTCTCTTTCGTCTATGTCCACTATTTCGGACTTAGACTTTTCTAGTTAGTTATTAGTTTGTTAGTTTGGGGTTGTGACCCTTCTTGTTTAGACTTTGGTTCATTGTTAGATGTTTTGGTACATTGACTTTCAGGTTCTAGGTGTATTTTCTGCATTGTTTAGTCGTTAGATCTTTTTAAAGTTTATGGGAACTTCAGTCTTTAGCTATTTAATTTGCTTTCGTAACTTAAATACTTTAGTTTTTGGTTTAGTTGCTTGGTTGGGGTTGTAGTAGTGGTTCTCCCACCGGAGGGTTAGTGTGGGTGCCAATCACGACGGTCTGGGTCGTGACAAAGTTGGTATCAGAGCCTAGGTTCGTTGATCTCGATGTACCAAAACGAGTCTAGTAGAGTCTTGCGGAATGGTACAGGGACACCTTTACTTTTCTTCGAGAGGCTATAGGACTTTAGGAAATCTCTTTGTTTTATCTTGTCTCCTTTTGTGCTATGACTTGATTCCAATTGGTATCTGACAATTCAAATTGGTATCTAACCTCCTTCACTCTTCTGTCCGCAGATGGTTAATACTAGATTCAATGGCGTCAGGCCCGTAGCTCCCGTCAATGTTCCAGCTGAGGAATCTGCAGCGAGAGGCCGCGATCGAGGCAGGGGTAGAGGAAGAGCTAGGGGTAGAGGCTGAGGAAGAGTGACGCCTGCTAGAGATGGGGTACCGGTCGGAAATGCTCCCTAAAATGAGGCCCCTCCTGTGCATCATGAAGAGATAGAAGAGGATATAGAGGTTGAAAATGTTGAGGAGGTTGGACAAGAGGAAGAGGTGCAGGCTGAGACTATCGGTGTTCTTCCCATAGACTTAGTGTTAGCTCAACAAATCATGTCCCTCTTGAAAGGGTTGGTTGGTTTTGGAGTGCTTCCTTCTGTTCAAGCAACTCAAGCTCCCGCTAATCGCCCTGTTGCTAGCACTACGCCCAAGACGGGTGGAACGGGAGGTAATAATGCTTTCTTCCGTCCTTTGTTGGGTTTTGTTATGACTGGTAATGAGCATGAAATGTTGACTAAGTTTTTGAAGCTAAAGCCTCCTGTATTTCTTGGTTCTGAGAATGAGGATGCTTATGAGTTTATCTTAGACTGCTATGAGAGGCTTCATAAGTTGGGAATTGTCCATCAACATGAGGTTGAGTTCGTGACTTTTCATCTTCAAGGTGAGGCTAAGCAGTGGTGGAGAGCTTATATGGAATGTAGATCTTCAACTTTACCTCCACTTACTTGGACCCAATTTCATGCTCTGTTTCTAGAGAAATATGTGCCTAGGACCTAAAGGGATCGTAAGAAGGATGAATTCATGGCTTTGGCCCAAGGTGGTATGTTTGTGGCTGCTTATGAGGCCAAATTCCATGCTTTGTCTAGATATGCTACTCAATTGGTGACTACTGAGGAGGAGATGATCCGTCTATTTATTAGGGGACTAAACTCTGAGTTGCAGGTATTATCTGTTCATATGACCTCTGCAGGGAGAAACCTTAATGAGGTAACATACTATATTAAGAAAGTGAAGAGGGTGAGGCGAGACGATCAGGCTAAAACATTGGCAAAAAGGGCCAAGAATTTAGGCAACTTTCAAGGTTCTTATTCCAGAGGTTCATGAAGGCCAACGCTTGCAGCCAAGCCAATTCAGTCCGCTATGCCCGCTTCTAGCGGTAATTACTCAGGAACTCCACCTCATAATTTGATTAAGGATAGCCAGGGAGGCGCCCTTTCAGCGAGAAACATGCCGTCTTTTGATCGTACATATTACAACTGTGGAGAGCCTGGGCATATGATAAGAGATTGTCCCCATTCATATCTGTTGGATTCCGCACAGCAGCAGACTAGAGCAGTGGTACCCGCGGGAAATGGTAATAATGGTCGAGGGCGTCCACAAGGTGGGTGAGGAGGTAATCAGCGAGACCGTGGAGGTAGAGGAAATGGTAACGCAGGCAGGGGTAACGTGCAACCATGCAGAGAACTAGCTCATCAAGATGATAAGGCTCAATGTTATGCCTTTCCGAGCAAAAATGAGGCAGAGGCGTCTGACGCAGTGATTACAGGTACTATTCTTGTCTGTGACCGGATGACTAATGTGTTATTTGATCCGGGTTCTACTTATTCATATGTATCCGTGCGATTTACCTCAGAATTTTCTATGATTTGTGATATTCTTGATGCCCTCATCCATGTTTCTACCCCAGTTGGAGAATCTGTCATAGTCACCCATGTCTATCGTGCTTGTCTTATTTTGTTTATGGGTTTTCAAACTTGGACTGATTTGGTGATTTTGGATATGACCGATTTTGATATAATCTTAGGCATGACTTGGTTGTCCTCCTATTATGTTGTGCTTAATTGTAATACTAAATCTGTAACTCTAGGAATTCAGAGAAGGGAAAAATTAGAGTGGGAAGGGGTGTACAAGCCTAAGCAAGCTAAGATCATATCCTCCATTTGGGCTATCAAACTGGTAGAGCAGGGTTGTTTGACTTATTTAGCTCATATTAAGGATGCTGAGGTTGAAACTCCATCTATTGAGTTTATTCCTATGGTGTCAGAATTTAGAGAAGTGTTTCCTAATGACTTACCTGGTATGCCTCCGGATAGAGATATATATTTCTGCATTGATTTGGAGCCTGGTACTCGTTCCATTTCTATCCCTCCATATCGCATGGCTCCAGCAGAGTTAAGAGAGCTTAAGGCTCAAATCCAAGAGCTTCTTGATAAAGGATTTATTCGTCCTAGTGCTTCCCCATGGGGTGCCCAGTTTTGTTTGTTAAGAAAAAAGATGGTAGTAAGAGAGTGTGTATAGATTACATGCAATTGAATAGGGTCACTATTCGAAACAAGTATCCTTTGCCTCGAATAGATGATCTTTTTGACCAATTGCAAGGTGCATCAATTTTCTCTAAGATTGATCTAAGGTCTGGCTACCATCAGGTGAAAATTAGGCCTGATGATGTGCCCAAGACGGCGTTTAGAACTCGCTATGGGCACTATGAGTTCCTAGTTATGTCTTTTGGTTTGACCAATGCGCCTGCAACTTTCATGAGTTTAATGAATGGGATGTTCAAGCCATTTCTTGATTCTTTCGTCATAGTCTTTATTGATGATATTTTGGTCTATTCAAAAAGTGAGAAAGAGCATGCCGACCATCTTCGTATTGTTTTGGATGTTCTTGGGAAACAAATGTTGTATGCTAAATTTTCTAAGTGTGAAATTTGGTTGACTTCGGTTGCATTTTTGAGACACGTGGTCTCAAAATGAGGGGTAATGGTATATCCACAAAAGATTGAGGCGATTAAGAATTGGGTTCGGCCTAGCTTTGTGATGAAAATTAGGATTTTTGTGTGGCTCGCTAGCTACTGTCGTCGATTTGTGAAGAGCTTTGCTTTTATTGCCACTCACTTGATTAATTTGACCAAAAAGAAGATACCATTTGAATGGACTGAAAAATGTAAGGAGGGCTTCCAAAAGCTCCGGACTCTTTTGACCACCGCACCTATTCTAGCACTACCGGTTGAAGGAAAAGATTTATTGTTTATTGTGATGCTTCACATTCTGGTTTGGGTGCTGTGTTGATGCAGGGTAAAAATGTTATAGCTTATGTCTCGCGTCAATTGAAGGTGCATGAGATGAATTATCCAACACATGATTTAAAGTTGGTAGCGGTAGTGTTTGCTCTTAAGATCTGGCGGCATTACCTCTATAGTGTTAAGGTTTGAAGTGTTTACTGATCATCGTAGTTTGCAACATGTGTTCACTCAAAAGGATCTGAATTTGGAACAACGAAGGTGGATGGAGTTACTTAAAGATTATGATGTCACTATTTAATACCATCCGAGCAAGGCTAATGTGGTGGCAGACACTTTGAATTGAAAAGTGGCGAGTATGGGTAGTTTAGCTTGCTTGAGTGTATCCAAGCGACCTTTGGGTAAGGAAATTCAAACCTTAGAGTCTAAGTTCATGCAGTTGGGCATCTCAGAAAGAGGTGGGGTGCTAGCTAGCATTGACGTAAAGGCCACATTCATTGAGGAGATCAAGGCCAAATAGTTTGAGGATGAGAAATTAGAGGAGTTTAGAAAGAGACTGCGATTGGTAAGGCACAAGAGACCATTGTTGATGCGGAAGGTGTGCTCAGTTTTAAAGGAAGAATTTGTGTTCCTCGAGTTGATGACTTGATTTCGAAATTGTTGGCGAAACTCATGGTTCACGATATACTATTCATCCGGGTGTGACGAAGATGTATCGAGATTTGAAGCGAATTTATTGGTGGCCGGGCATGAAGAAGGATATAACGGAGTTTGTGACTAAGTGTCAAAATTACCAACAAGTGAAGTATGAACACCAAAGGCCTGCAGGTTTGCTTCAAAGAATTCCAATTCCAGAATGGAAGTGGGAAAGGATAGCCATGGATTTTGTGGTTGGTCTTCCCAAGACTTTAGGGAAGTTTGATTCTATTTGGGTAGTGGTTGATAGATTGACTAAGTCAGCTTATTTTGGTAAGAATGGATTTTAATGCTGAACAATTGGCTAAGGTGTATGTGAAAGAGATAGTAAGGTTGCACGGGGTGCCCCTTTCTATCACCTCAGACCGTGATACCCAATTCACATCCAAGTTTTGAAGGAAATTGCATAATGAATTCGGCACACAACTCACTTTTAGTACAACCTTCCATCCACCGATAGACGGGCAGTCAGAGAGGACTATTCAAGTGTTAGAAGACATGTTGAGGGCGTGTGTGATTGACTTTGGAGGGCATTGGAATAAGTTCCTACCTTTGTGTGAATTCTCCTATAATAATAGTTATCACTCCAGCATAGATATGACACCATTTGAGGCATTCTATGAGAGGGGATGTAGATCACCCTTATGATGGTTTAATACTGGAGATGTGAAACCATTGGGGGTCGATTTAGTGAAGGATGGTCAAGATAAGGTGAAGAGTATTCAAACTAAACTTCTAGCATCCCAGAGTAGACAGAAGAAGTATGCTGATCATAAGGTAAGAGACATGACGTTTCAAACCGGTAAGAATGTTCTTCTTAAGGTATCACCCATGAAAGGGGCGATGAGATTTGGCAAGAAAGGTAAGCTAAGTCCGCGATATATTGGTCCCTTTGAGGTTCTTGAATGTGTAGGACCGGTGGCATATAAATTGGCTTTACCTCCTAATTTATCGGGAGTTCATCCGGTATTTCATGTGTCCATGTTGAAGAGGTATCATGGTGACGAGGATTATATCATTAAGTGAGACTCAATTGTGTTAGACAAAGACCTCCAATATGATGATGAATCAATTACAATTCTTGATCGTGATGTGCGTAAGTTGAGGACCAAAGAGATTAAGTCTGTGAAGGTTCAATGGAAGCATCGTCCAGTTGAGGAAGCTACTTAGGAGACCGAGAGGGACATGCGAGACAAATATCCCCAATTGTTCGTTGATTTAGGTACTACTTCATTCCTTCCTTAGCCTGTTTTTCCTAAGTTTGTCACTCGGGGACGAGTGATGGGTAAATTGGTATCTAGTGTAACGATCGGGTTTTGTCGTTATTGAAAAGCCAACGGGAAAATTTTTTGGACCGGATTTTTTTTCCGTAGTTACATTGATAATTCTCAACCTAGTCCAAATTCGAACGAAACCAGAGTCATTAAAGTCTTGAGAAATCTGGTAACAATCGGATGATTTATTTATGATTTGATTACATGAGTAGTTAGATAAGTCGTTAAGAAATCCGTACGACTTTACGGAATTGAATTCGGGTGAGTAGAACTCCCGGAATCGATCTTAGCGTGAACAGTATTTTCTGAGCGTCGTTGGTTAAAAGTGTGTTGTGAAATGGGGGTCTTGGAATTTTAAAAATAGCTCACTGTTTTGTGCAAGCCGCTTTGGCGGTGGTTTTGGTCGCTCTGGCGGGCCAGACGCGACTTAAAGTCGTAAATAAACCCTAAAACGGCTTTATTTTACACTTTTTTATTTTTAGAGATAAGGAACGAACCCCAGGTGACTCTTGACAGTTTTCCACCATTTTTGAGGCTAAGGGTAAGTTTTTCACTCCCCGAATCCATTTTTCGATCCGTAGAACGTAATAGAATAAGTAATTACCAATGTGAGAGTGTTTTTATCTAGATTCTATGGTGGAAACAACCCTATTTTGGGTGCTTAGGATCATGGGTATGATCTAGGGTTCATAGAATTGTTAGCGATTTGGGTAATTAATGATTGTTTGTTGATTTCCGTGTTATTATGATTGTTTGTAGACCAAGAACAAGCGGAACGAATCCGGAAAAGGGAAGGATCAAATTTCTTAGGGTTTCAAGCTTGTTTCGAGGTAGGTGATGGTTGTGATTCTATGATTGTGTGATATATGTTTGTTCTTGCTTCATTATGATACATGTATGTATGCGAATGTTGCATTGTTGATCACACTTGTTGTAAATGAGATAGATGAATAACTATATGCCATGAATCACTTCTTGATTGTATGATTATTGAGAATGTACTTGTGATTGTGATTGTTGTGTGTTGATTGGATCGGATACCGCGTTCCGGTATACTAATTGGGATCGGTTGCCACGTTTCAGAATAATTATGGGATCGGTTGCCACGTTCCGGCATAAACATTGGATCGAGTACCACGTTTCGGTATGCTAACAATTTGAGTTTGGGTTCCATGAGAGGACCAATGACTTATAAATGTGTATTGTTGAGCATGTGATAATCGATATTGTATATGTTCGGTATGTTGCATGTTTGTAATGTTGTATTGACTTGCTTATGTTACAGTTAGTGGGATAGCCGCGCGATCCTACCAGTACACTGTGGTTGTGTACTGATACTGCATTTGTTCTTTCTTTGTTGAGTACAGGGCATCTTCAAGCGGCTATTGACAGACCTCGCTTAGAAGATCAGTGATCGTTCGAATTCAAGGGTGAGCCAATTCTTCCGGGCTGCCATGAGTTCTCTTTCGTCTATGTCCACTATTTCAGACTTAGACTTTTCTAGTTAGTTATTAGTTCGTTAGTTTGGGGTTGTGACCCTTCTTGTTTAGACTTTGGTTCATTGTTAGATGTTTTGGTACATTGACTTTCAGGTTCTAGGTGTATTTTCTGCATTGTTTAGTCGTTAGATCTTTTTGAAGTTTATGGGAACTTCAGTCTTTAGCTATTTAACTTGCTTTCGTAACTTAAATACTTTAGTTTTTGGTTTAGTTGCTTGGTTGGGGGTTGTAGTAGTGGTTCTCCCACCGGAGGGTTAGTGTGAGTGCCAATCACGACGGTCTGGGTCGTGACATTGCCTAATGAGTAATTTCTGAACAAGAAACCTTAATGATACCACACCAATATACATATACTCTTATAGTATCATTGACTAATGCGTAATTTCTGAACAAGAAACATTAATGATACCAATACAATATATATATATATATATCAGTTAAGCGAGATTTTCAACCTAAATGATACCAATACAATATATGATACTGATTTAGTATCAGTTAAGCGAAAATTATCAGCCTTAATGAATGAGGAATATGGGCTGTAATTTATTTTTTGAGAGAATAAGTATTTCTTTAATTACTTTGAATTGGGTTATGATTATGAACATATCATTATTTTGAGTTTTATGACCAATTTATGTAGTTTTTCCATAAATTTGGGCAATGTATAATAATTAAGAAAAAAATATTTGATTTTTTTTTTATCTTGAACAATATTACTAAAAACTATATCCTAGTGCAGGGTCGTATACAATATACGAGTAACTTATGAATTGCTCATGAGCTTTTTCTGACAATATTCTAGACACAAATAAGACTAGTTGAAATTCTATAATATCATTACTCTTATTATTGAGGGAGCAATTGTCTAGACTCTAGAGAGCATGGATGGTCAAACTAAAATATGTTCTTATATTCGAGCTCTAGTTCTTTTACCCTCCGAACAATGACCAGAGTCTTCAATATTTATTTGAATAGAAGACGTATAAAAATAAGGGAAAATTACGCGGTTAAGCAAACTTATACTACTTAATTATTCATCATAGCTATAGTTTGTTATAATTACCATTCGCAACTAACATTATACATTAATTACGTGAGTTGACTTCGAGTTTGTATAATTAGTCACGTTTGTATATGTATAATTCACAAGAATATACAAATACATATGTATAATATACAATTATCTAACCAATATACATATACAATTCACCTCTCTCCCACTCTCTGCCCTCTCTCGCTCGCCTCTCTCCTCCCTCTCCCAATCTCGCTTGCCATGTATACAAATGCATATGTATAATATACAATTATCTAACCGATATACATATACAATTCACCTCTCTCCCACTCTGCCCTCTCTCGCTCGCCTCTCTTCTTCCTCTCCCAATCTCGGTCGCTTCTCTCCTCCCTCTCCCAATCTCGCTCGCCTCTCTTCTCCCTCTCCCAATCTCGCTTGCCATATATACAAATACATATGTATAATATACAATTATCTAACCGATATACATATACAATTCACCTCTCTTCCACTCTTTACCCTCTCTAGCTCGCCTCTCTTCTCTCTCTCCCAGTGTCGCTCGCCTTTCTCCTCCCTATGACATGTAGCTACGAATTGTAATTATTAAACTATAGCTATAGAGAGTAATTATGCTATTTTTGAGTGGGTATATGTGAAAATTCCTCAAAAAATAATGATTCATAATCTCTATTAATGATAATTTATTTCATTTACCTGTCGCCAAACTAGATAATATATGCCATTAATTTTGTAATAATCCGTTTAAATATTAGTTCAAAATGAGTGTCGTACGATACTATTAATTACGCACATAACAAATTTGAATATTTTTTCTTATTTGAACATTCATATTCGAAAATGCCCAAATAAATTGCCTATAAAAGCAGGAGAGAAAGCGCGCTCAAATTCATTCACACTTAACACACTCTCTGCTCAAACAGAAAATGGAACCTTCTAGAACCGCCGGTGCCGCCGACGATCAACTTGCTCGGACTTCAGAAATCGAATCTCAGCTTTCCTCCGTCGTTTACGGTATCCTCCATATCTATATTGAGTTCTAGTTCAATTGTATGCATTTTATCTTGAAGATCTGTAACCAATTGAAATTTTAGCTGGACGATTTGTATATTTTGTTCTTCTTCGGAGTTTTAGTCAAATTGCTATGTTATTGTTTACTATTTCCTCTGGTAATCCTTTTACGCTTTTGCATAAGCTTTCATTTGCTGTTTTCTTCTGTCTCAGCGTCATATGTGTTGTTTTTTCGCATATATTTTTGGAATTTCATCTCCGTGAATTGGAGACCAAAATAGTCCGAATTATAAACTTTCAGTTTTTTTTTTCAATTAAATTTATTATAATTTCTTCAGTTATAATCTTGCCTGTGTTGCTTTTCCGTGTTTAGTTGCTAGTGATTGAATTTCTCTTGAAGTTTCGATATTTTTCCTGATTTTGTTTTGTTCTGAATTAGAGAGATTTTACAAGTTGTTTGATTAATTGTGAGAGACAATATAGAAAGAACTTGGTAAATTTAGAAAATAGTTTTGTATTATCTGTCTAAAGAATAATATTAGCCAACTGTTTCAAATGATCTTCAAAACATTCATGAATTGTTAACTGCATGCTATGAGGATATAATGCTGAGGAATTTGGTTGGAATTGAGATAAAATGAACAATGAACTGATCTAAACTACGCTGTATCACATGGTCTTGGTAAGCTGCTTTAAGCAAAGTTTTAGATCATCTCATCTGATACATCTAATTTTGGAAGTGCACCATCCCAAGTTGGAATCTAAAAGCCTTTCTCTTCATTCCACAAATTGCATGCATCAGGTGATAAAATGATAGTAGTACTTAAATTTTTGTTTTGAAGATCCTGCATCAAACAATGGAGATGAATTATCAATCAAATATCCGGTAGACTTATGTGTCTACACTATACATACTTCATGGAACTGAAAAATAAATTAAGTGCAAATACTACGTCAGTCATATTTCAGTTTCTTCTTAAATATAAAATGGAAACTGATTGCGGAAAATCCAGGAAGAATGTAGTGTATGAGTTGCATAGCTATATACTAT